>JAOPGA020001133.1:0-67315 GCA_026419775.2 Acrasis kona | reverse complement strand
AACTTGATGAAGCACATTCCCATCAAGCACAACTAAACAATCCTCTGTTTGTTTGAGAAACTGTACAGTGATGTCATACAAACTCATGCACTCCATGTATATATCTAAAGGAACAACGATATCTTTTTTAAATATTGTGAAACCATAATTCTTTGATACATGCTCATCTAGTTTCAATGCATCATTGGTACTCACAATAATCCAAATGGCATAGATGACACCATCACCATCAAATACACAGTAATTATACCCATACCCTCCTTCATCAAAGTGTGCATATGTTATTGTGTTGTTGTTGCCATGGTATCCCATAGCATGTTCTGATAACAAACTAGAATTATCAAGTAAATTCGAATCTGAATATGGGCGAATCCATTTTGGAAATAGTTTTACTAGGGTAATTTCATCTTCACTCAAACTGATATCATAAGCATATACTGGAACCCCTTTTCTCCAACATTGATGAATTTCTGATTTTGATTTTCGAACTTCTACTAATTGATTATTTTTATCAAAGTGGGTTTTGGTTTTTTTATTGTTTGGGTCCAACAGACTAGTCCTGACAAGAGTATCATTTTCAAAATCAAATGTGAATGGATTGAAATTGAATTTTTTTGAATTACCATTCAAATTACTTAATACATTGTTGTATAAAAGGCAACACGTGATTTGATCAACAGACTCATTGAATATTTTTCTAAAGTGTCCACTCTTGCAAACCTCAGCATGAAACAAATCAGTCTGAACTCTCTCATGAATATTAAAGTAATCATCACGATTTCCGAAGGTTATGTTGCATGTATCTCGGCATTTTGGGATTATGAAATAGAACGGGGCATAAAAATATATTGTGGGCATCCGCGAAGGGTTGTCTCTTGTGTATTTGACAAAATTGCAATGAGCTGAAGCCCATTGTACAGGAAAGTCTAGCAGATATATTGGTCATCCGCCATAGGAGTATAGACTATCAGTCAACTTTATTGTGGAGGGAAAGATAGTTGAATTTAAAAATGCAACCAAATCTCACAGATGTGTGGACTGTAATTGCTTCTTTTTTTAGTGGGACTGATGCGATTAGAAGTCATGATGTAGAATACTCGAGTGGGTTGTTGACTCTTCTAAAAATTAGTAAAAGTATGGAGAAGGTGGTCGAACTAGAGATGAAGAGGATGGTCAACAACAATGTTGATATAATTCATGAGTTGGTGGTTAACGATTGTTTGGAACTTTTTCTGGTGGCCCATAAGGCAGGGCTCTTGGTTGGTGCAAATCAAGTTTGGATCTAGATATAGTGGATGCTTGTGGAGGAGGTTCTTATAGCGTTGCCAAGTATCTCTATCTCGAAATGGACCAAATCATTAATTATGAAGATCGGCGTTGCCTAGACTTTCCGCCAGAGATGGGGACAACTTTTTTACCACTTGCAGAGCTTATTTTAAAAGATTCTCGTGTGGATTCTAGTGTGAAGGAATACGTAATTGACCGTTATAGTTCTTTGGAACAAGATTACATTGGCTTACTAAGAACATATTTATCAGACCCTTGCATAGAAATATGTAATACTTCGTTACTTAATGCACTACAAAATAAAGATGTCGACGCAACTCAATTGTTCTTGTCCGACCCTCGTGTTTACACACCTAAAAATATTCGTAAAATAATTGGTAGTTTGATTGGATATTCAGTTGTCTTGGTCGAACCGATTATATATGATCCGCGTGTAGATCCGAATTGTTTTGCTCAAAAATTTAGATATCTAGATATCGACCATTATGATAATATTTTAAGATTTGTATCAGACCCTCGCGTCACTGATGTAAGCAAGTTTGATCTATTGGGAGTGATTGCCTTAAATCATCATAAAATCTTTCAATTGATTTTAGATCATATAGCTGATCCAAATGATTGTAAGTATGATATTTTAGAAATGGCATTTGATTTTAGAAATGCTGATATAATCAAAATAATTTTACGCGATGGACGTGTTGATCCTACAGCTCACCAGTATCGTACAATTTTCAATGCATTGATGCATGTTAATGAAATAGAATATATTCAACTCGTTTTAGCCGATGAACGCGTTGATATTAATGATGTGTTTAGGAAAGTCATTGATTATGCACAGATACCTTTTGATCATGTTGCATCTGTCCTGAAGTTTCACCCAAAATTTGATCCAGCATTATGGGATAACTATGCAATAAGAAGATTGAGCTCTTATAAAGATCTTCGGTCTGATGGAGTCGTACTAGGCCTTTTACGAGTAGCAGATATAGATCCAAGTGCTTGTGATAACTATGCCATAAGAAAAGCTGGCAAAAATGGTAATTACCAGATAATAAGGGAGCTTATGACTGATAAGCGGGTAGACCCTTGTGCAAGGAACAATGAAGCACTGAAAGGTGCTTGTAAAATTGGTTCCGCGTCCAGCGTTTATGAATTATTAATTGATTCTAGACTAGATCCAAGCATCGATAACCTGCATGTAACATTGTTAGAAATTGCTATTAAAAACTATCATAGTGAAGTTATAGAAGAGTTATTGTGTCATGAGCGCGTGGACCCAAGTGTGCCCAATAATTATCCAATCTTACTTGCAAGCAGGATGAATCAAGTCGAGGCAATAACAATCCTTCTAAATGATGGAAGAGTTGATCCAGGATGTAACAACAATGAATGCCTGAGGGTTGCTTGTAAAAAACAAGTGCTACGATGCTGTGAGATTATTATTGGCAGATAAAAGAGTGGATCCAACAATAAACGGACATGAGATTTTAAGCATTGCTTCGGAGAATATGGACTTTATATTATTGGATTTACTTTTGGAAGACGATCGACTCAGCAGCTACTCAAGAGCAGATAGTTCTCCTTGACTCATCAGGACAAAATGTAAATTTGGAGACCCGGGCTTCGAGATATGTGGGAGTCACAATCAGAAGGGGTTTATTTTAGAATTTTGAGAAATCCCGAGTTCTAGGTTATGGAACTCGACTTGTGTGTTGAGGACTGCGCAATTGCGAGAATCAACGAGAACAACAGTGATTATAATAAAATTTAATTTACATCCTAAACACGTTCAAGTTTACGATCATGTTCCCAAGAAATGCAAAGTGATTTTGAGGAGCTTCGATTTGATGACTTGGTGGTAGCTCTTCAATAGTGGGTGCATTCTCCGGTACAATCTCTAGATGTGGTCCATTCATCAAAGATTTTCTATACTCCCACAGTGCCGACCTCTTTGAAACGTAGTTCTTGTTTTCGGCATGTTTGGGAATCCATTCATTCAAGGGAAATTTGTATTTGTCCATGTTTTCCTTGAATTCCTTTGAATTGTAACATCCCCATGAATCATTCTTGTTTGCACATGTAAGATCATTTGAAGCAACTATGATTGGCCCTCTTTTTTCGGATACCTTCAAGCCTTATATTGCTTGGGTATTTTTATGACCGTAGATCACAACATGTATATTGGATTGAGATGGATCCAAACCCTTGGATGAATATACTTGTATAGAACAAATGGGTGGATAACAAGTAACTTTAAAAAGTACAAATATACCGTACGGTGAGTATGAGGAAAATACAACATGGAGAAGAGTACTGTAGTATGCTTCCATTGGCACTTGGCAGAGAATTTTTATGTTCGGTTTTGAAAAATGATCATTTATGTGGTCCGTTTGGTAACTTTTACACCCATTTTAATCTCCAACTGACCTGTTTCCACACTTGTGTAGAACCATCCATTGTTTGGATTTTTCAGTTCATCAAGATGGATCGAAGAAGCAAACACATAATTCTTGTCCTTACATAACATGGAAGGTTTAAAAGTTGCAAATGTCTCACGATTAGGATGATTAGCATTATAAAGAGTAAAATTTGTATTAATCATCATGTCCTCTTTCAATGGTTTATTATCCGCCAAATCTTTATTATATAAAAAAGAGGCCACTTGATTCGCTCTATGATTAACACAAACACACAAGAACCATGTAGTCCCTAAACTAATGAACTCGGGCATGAAATATTTATTAGTATACTTTGTCAGAGCATCAAAGTCAATGCTGTACACAAATTGATCCTTTATCAGTTCCACTTTAGTGTTACCACATGAAACTGGAGCAGAATACAAAGGTATAGGAAGTGGAGGAGCTCTAGTTGGAGAAATTGATACTTTTGGAGAAATCACCTTCCAAGCATTATTCTGATTAGAATTCGATGGTGATGGAGTGTTATTAGGAGAAGAAGATGCACTCGTTTTTTTAGGAGTGCGAATTATGGCGGAAGAGTTATTATTGGATGGCACGACAATCACGCTCGATGATGCGTGTTGATTTTCTTGTTCCAAATCAATCACACCCGATCCACCACCACTTACTTTTTTAAATGTAATATTAAAGGGTAATATTGTATGATTGGAACCAACTTGAATCACTTTTGTGGAATTTTCGTGATTTGTCATGTTCAGATCAATTTCTTCTTGTTTATAAACGACCTCTTTTAAATCAACATCCATTGCATCATGGCGAGCTGTAGGTTCAAAATAAGAGCCCAACACAAAATTTGGATTCGATTTTGGATCGAAATGGGTCAAATCTTGATAAGATGATTTCCACGGATGTGATTTAATTTGATCTCTAATGTTTTGATAAGCAATGGTGTTGCTCACTAATGCCCTCTCTCTTCTACTGTTATTAAAAGTAATGCCGAGCATGGTATATGGTTTATTTCGTTTTGCTTTTGTCATTGCGACAGTGATGGAGTGTAATGTTTCGATCGAGAACAAATTGATCGAGTCGACGAAATCGTTGAATTTGTGAATGGAAAAGTATTCGAAGCGAATGTAAGGGAGGAATGGTTGAATGACCTTACGAATGTTTTCCATGGGACTCGAAATCATGATTTCTTGTTTGTCGTTGGAAATGACGTTGGTGGTTGTGACCGGTACTTCGTTGGTGTTTTTGAACTGTATCACGTACATGTAATTGTTTTTTTCACAGTGGAAAAGACCTGTTGGAATGTCATTGTCGGTTAATGTGGTGAATAATGTGCAGAGTAATGTTTGATCTGACGTCTTGTTGTGTGATGTGCCTGATCTTAGGACGCTCCATGCCATGACTGCCTTGTATGTTTCTACTTCCTTCATCTCTCCGACGAGTGATGTTCTTAAAAAATGTTCCAAACATTTTTCGTTCAAGTTGATGAGGAATGATGTATTTTGGAATAAAATACGTGAGTTCGAATGTGAAAAGTATGATGTGCTGTCATTTTCTCCAAGTTGTGTGAGTCTGTTTAAAACGCTCCAAGCCGTTACGGGATTACCGGTAGCTGGTTGAATGATTGGATTGAGTAGCTTCATGATGGGCTGTCTGGCAATGTCTTCGTCCTCAAGGTATTCTTTTGCATAAACGAATAGGTCAATAGCGGTGTCCAAGTCGGTTGGACTTGAGTTTCCAGTAACCATGTATTCAAGAACTAAACGGAACAGGGCGGAAGAGGTGTTTTGAATATGTACCCTGTAAATGTCATCCTTGAACATTGATCTTTTGATGAGGTCACCTAACACTCTGGATCTAGTGTTGATGAAGTGTGCCGCACAATAAAAATGGGCGTCGTCCACTATAAATACTACATCTCTGTACTGTCCATTTACAATGTTTGATATTGGCTCCGTTGACGGCTGCTCTATCAAAAACTTTCTACAAACCGATTGTATCATGTGGAGCCTCTCTAATGCAACGCTCGTATTGCCACCTAAATCAAAGTGTTATATAAATATATGGTTAGATTGTATGTACCATTGTGACTGTGGTTGCCTGCATCTGTGGAGATTTGTAGCTCCTCCGTCTTGGAAATGTTCTCTTCACTTGTGCTCGAATGTTGATCTGTGCCATCAGACCGTGGCTTTTTCTTTTCTTTGTTGTAGTAGTTCAATTCTAAATGGATGAATTTAATTCAACATGGAATATACACACCTGTGTGCTCTTGCTCTACTCGACTTGGTGTTTGTTTTTTTCTTGCCGAAGCTGATGTACTACTGCGGTTTTGTGTTCGTCTTTTTGAAGGCATGGTTATGATGAATGTTGGATGGTCAACTCGACAATTGAAGGACGATACCCAAACACTGCATATGTGATTGAAACATTATACAACCGAGAGCTGCTGATGTCTGTGTAAATTGTATTCAGTAGTTTACTGATTTATTTTTTATCTTTTGAAAATGAAAAAACAAACCTAAATTCCATGAAATTATTTTCAAAAACACACTAAAAAGCTACTAAGACGGAATTTATTCATCCTTAGATTTTTCTTGTTGTTGTTGTTGTTTTGTTAATCTACCCTTGATATCAGTGATCTCGTCTAACAATGCTTGTTTCTTCTTTTCGATATCATATTTGATCTCTTCTGCTTTAACAACAGCCCTGCGCTTTTCTGCTAGCTTCTTTAATAGCTCCATATCGTGTTCTCTGGCGTACCTCTCTTCTCTTTCCTTCTCGGCATTGTCAACTTCTGATCTCATGACGACGGTCTGTCTAAAGGTTGCATAACCTTGTCTTTGGCACATTCTTGCAACGCGTGTAACTCTGTTCATCATTGTTTTTTTATTTTTATGTTGACCATTACAAGAAGGGCAGAATAAAACAATTTTGAGCAGCACAGCAATGTTAACTTCATTCAATTGTTGCAGAGCATAACAATGATCATTTAACAATCGATAAAAAAACAAAATCAATTTATTCATCAGTTTCCTCTACCCAACCCTCCGGTATCTCATCGTCATCATCGTCTTCCCACTCCTCATCGTCATCGTCATCACCCTGTTCAATTTCAGGTATCTCGTAAGCACAACACCAATCAAATCTTGCGAATGGTGCTTTGTGATTAACAAATTTTACAAATTGCATAACACCAACATCACGCATAACAATCGAGAGAGAATTATCAACAGGCAAAACACTCAACAACTCTTCATCCTCATTCATGTACACAATGGCACCACCATGAGATGGATCCGAAGAAACAACTTTATTATCAAGAACAGTCAATACAACATCAAGGCGCACTTGGTCTTTCGAAATGTCGTGTGCCAATGTGTAATCATTGTTTGCAAATCTTCTACATTTCACATTCTGCTTAAGAATGTCATACTTTGTGACTTGTCCCAAAAACTCCGCAAACTCCTTTGATCGGAATAAATGTGTGAGTTGACTGATGACATTTGATTCATTTTCACTCTCCGTCCATTTTCCATAGTGTCTTCGATTGGCCGGTCCAACTGTTTTGAATCCTCCAATACCGACTTGTCTGGTCAACTCCTCCGTAATTTGCTTCAATTTGTCCTTTCGCAAAAAGTCAACCAAATTGATGGATGAATTTCTTGCGAATAATTTAATAATTTTATTCAAATTGTCCTCCTGGAAGTATGATTCGCTGATCCATTCTCTCAAAAGTGTCGAGACGGATTGTGTGGTTGTGATGGGGTCGTTCATTTCGAGATTGGATTCTACGTGAGGTGTGGGTCTCTCGACGGGAACGTCACAATAGTACCAACCAGATAACGAAATTCGATCTTCGCATAATTCTTCATCTCGAAGTACTTGGGATACTTGGTGATAGGACGTGGGACTGACCTCAAAAAATGTGATGCTGTTCCAAACGGGTTGGAGAGATGTGGTGATGTTTTCTGGTTGTAGATTGTCATCAACATTAAATAAATCTAATGAACCACCATCTTCTTTGGACCAATCTCTGGGGACCATGTATATGATGTAAGCAATGCGCCTTCCCTCGAGTTCATCATCATGACATAACAAGTAATTGGTGTCACGATAACAAGCACCAGACATGTCTATTTTATCTGAACGTAACCGTAAATTACGTTGTTCGAGTCCGGTGACTTTTTCAATGAAGGAACGGAAATGTTGTCCGTATAAAAGTGTTTTTAGTTTGACAATGTTGGGTCTGACACTGTCTTGTAAATCTTTTGTTTGTAGGAATTGATACAAGTCGTTGTTCTTTTCCCAGTACTGAGTTTGTAATAGTTCAGTTTTGAGTTGTTCTAGGAACTCCTCTTGGAAAAAGTTATTAAGGGTGATGTGTGGGAAAGGTGTGTTTTTTGTGTAATTGTTGTTTTTTAATTCGTCATTTGCTGCATTGTCGCTCAGTTTATACGAGGTACTGATGAGTCCTAGCAATTCATCTTCATTGAATAAGGGTGCTACTGGTTTTTGTGCTACTTTCTTCTTTCCAAGACCTCGTGGCTTTGACATGTTGTGAAAAGATCAAATAAAAGTTTGAGTTTTGTAATTAGTCAACCTATGGACAAGCAGAGATTTAATTTTTTCAAACTTTATTTCTATTACAGCAACACACTGTTCCACTGAATTCAACTGTATACTGTCGATGCGTTCGACAAATCTCTCATTTGCGTTCTTTGTAATTATCAACTTGATATCAATATCATGTCAAAAAGGCCTCATGATGGCAGCTCCTCAGGAGAACTATCAATAAAAACTTAATTTCAGATGTCGAAAAACTCAGCCTTGAGCCATAGACATACATTGATTCTATTTTAAAGGAATATGTTGAGGAACATTTCAGCAAAGGTCCACCCAAACTGAATCGCAGAGGTGTATTGGGAAGTTTCAATAAGATCGATTTGCCTATTCATAATGACGTACCGTCAATGGAGTTGTTTGGTCTATTGGATGATGTTGCACATGATAACGAGTTATGGGAAAAAATCTATAATAAAAAGAATAAGATGCCAATTATGCTTATTGGAGTGACCGGCTGCGGAAAAACGCACAAAATCATTAAGACTGCTGCTGCTGGATACTTGTTGTACGTTACGGCAGCCGATAGGGTTGACTTACGAGACGAGTCTTACGTTGAACTTACAACATTAATAGACAAGAACGTCGATGAGATCAATAGGAACAACGTTGCATTATTCATTGGTTGTAGGTTGGTTGCTCTACTTTACCAATTGCAAGAGCATAAAATCACACCAAAACAATACTTTTATAGCCAGTATAATGGAAATACAACGGGTCTATTGTTATTATTCCGAAGTTTGGTAAAACGTATTGAAGACCCTTTTCAGTTCTGTGAGGATTTGATTGTTAGAATTCGTAACAATGAAACGTTTCAAAAATACAATTTAATTGGAATTGCGGCGGACGAATGTGGTGTTATGGACACTGATTGTGCCGGTAAATTTACCTGTATCAAATCTAAACAACCTCGTAATATGCTTTATGGATTCTCCGACGTGGTTATAAAATTAAATAGAAGTCTGGATTTAGACGTAGTCATATACGCGGGGACAACATTCTCTATGAGAATGAGAAGAAGTTTCATGAGTGACACTGGTAGAGATTACGATTTCATACATTATGTATCATTCCCCTTCTTTAGCAAAAAGGACGTACAAAACATGTTATCCAGAGTGTGTGACATGAGTGACTGCGAAATACCTAAAAATGTTAAGTTATTGACGGGTCGTCCACGCCTAGTCATGAGAACAATTTTAAAATTGATCTCTACTAGAGGACCTTCAAAGACGAAGATATTAACAGTTGCTATTGAAACCGCTTTTGCTGACTTTCGAGATAACATTGTCTCAAAGATACTAAAAAGAGCGAGTGATGGACAAGTAGAAGATTACGTGACTATTAGCGCCATACGATCGATTATGTATCAACATATGTTTCGTCGCAATCCAAAGTTTCTTGTAAATCGACCGATGGATTGTAAAATCGACCTTGTTAATGCTGGTATTTGTCACCCTCGAATCATCAACGATAGATTTTACTACTTTATGGAAGAACAATTATCCATCGCTGCCTCACTTAGATTTATATCGATTAACCAAGAGGATTACCAAGATTATGCCGTAAAAATGCTCTGCGACACGATCATGAATGGCATCAACAGTTCTCAAGGTGATGGAAAAGCTGTGGAAAAGATTTTTGCGATAGAAATGTCAAGAACAGGTGCTTTTGAAAAGTTTGCAGTCGCAATGGGCATAGAGATGAAACATCCGTGGTTAACTAATTTTTCATGCGATTATGTTCAAGAAATAATTGGTACTAATTCCTCGACAGAAGAGCTTAATGTAATGAGAAACCAAAAAAAATTCTGCATGTTACCAAGCAACCAGATGGGCTTTGACTATTTTGCCATGAACACCATTAATGGTTCAAAATATGTGGTGGTAGCAGCGATCGAAACATCAAAAAATAACATTGGAAAACAACTTACAATCAAGAATTATTCTCAGCTGAACCCAAATGAGCAATACTACAAAAACAGGGACAACGACCAGAAAAGTGTAGATGACTCGATCTCCAACAAGGCAGTCATTAACTTCTTCGCAAGTGTCAAAGCCTTTATAGTACTGGATATTGTGTTGCCAGATGGCGATTCGTCAGTCAATGTTCCTCCAGCACTGCAGGATAACAAAATCAGAATCAACAAATCAAATTTGAATAAGCTGATCTTTGATGAGTATTCACGTGCTTCGATAGAACAAATCTACAAGTTAAAAAGCTCGAAAGATTCGAGTGAAATAACTCTTTTTGATTATTTCCCTACACGAAATACGTCCAATCAAAATAAACAGTTGCAACAAATGAATAGTAAGTCACACAACACACAAAAAGTACTCAACATGTTATTGTAGTGGGCGATAGAGCGAATGAAACAAGTGAGGTTGAAGCATTAAAGAGGGAGAATCAATCGTTGCAACAGCAACTACATCTACAAAAGCAATGTAAGTCACACAACACAACAAAAGTACTCAACATGTTATTGTAGTGGGTGGTGGAGGTCAGAGTGAGGAACAAAAGAAAATTCGAGAATTACAACGACGATTAGATCAAAAGAAGATTCAAGAGATGGAGCAACAGTTGCAACAAAAAGAGTGTAAGTCACACATAGCACACAAAAGTACTCAACATGTTATTGTAGTGGGTGATTATAAGATCAAGATCTATGTGTACAAGAATGATAATAAGAAGCCAACGGAGTGCGAACTGGATGAAGCTCCAAAAGACATCGATCAATTGAAAGGAATGATCATATCCTTTCTGAAAAGACATGATATTAGAGAATGGGAAGATGRAGAGGAATTAGTGGATTTTGATGCAAAGGATGTCAAATTGAATCAATCAGTGGCCAAGAATCCAAACGGAAATCCTTCACAATAAAGACCGAGCGATCTTTCGAATAAAAACATGTTTTCTAAAACAAACGATGGCCGGTCGATATGATTGTAAAATTTCGCGTCGCACAGTAGAATTCTATAATTTAATTCGATTAGAACTGATTCTTTAAATTCTCCGTCTCCAAATGTGAGCCGATCATAATCCTTTCGCTGCTCTGGAGAGCTCAGATTCAGTTGTACGCGAACGATTATAAAGATCGATTTGAGATCATTTTGTTGTCACTTCGTTTGACTCCAAATGTTGATCGAAAATGTCAACCAGATGTGGTTGATGCTGTTACGAGCTGTTTAAATTCCTTGCATCCTACAATGTGTTGATTAATCTTCTTAGAGAGTTTGCTATGTTTGTTTTCATCAATTATGTGCTTCTCAAGAACTTTGGTTTGCTGTTTATCCGTTTGAAGTTTATTCACGCAATACTCGAAACTGGGACTCCTCTCAATTTCATCCGATCAAGTTCTTACTTATTGTCCAATCTGTTCAATAATGTTGGTGATTGATCGGTGATAACTCGGAAATTGTTGGTACACCGAACAATAGTTTCCCGTTGACTTTGATCGTTGTAATTTCAAAAGAATCCAATAGGAACAAGTTGACGTAATCAAGTTCTAGAATCTTAAGCAATCCAAACATGTCAACCTTTAGCGTATCTTCCCTGACTGAGAAGTCATCAAGTTTGGACAAGGACATTCGCCATATGGCGATGTGGGATTTAAATAATGAACTACAAAAGGATACATTAAAGTTAGACGAGAACAGTCAAAGACAATTGGCAGAGATCGTACTTAAACTTTTAGATGACACCTCAAGTGATGTTCAGGGTGTCGCTGTAAAATGGTAATTTTTAAATGATCAACAGTAACTGTTACTAATCTTAATTAGTTTGGCACCTCTAGTCAAGAAAATGAGCAAGCAGCAAGTCGAAGTGAACATTAGCAAGTTGAGCGAAAACTTGGCTTTGGGCAAGGACGAAAAGAGAGACATTTCGACCATTGCACTAAAGACCGTTGTTTCGGAGATCCCAATCGAATCAGCTGTCGGACCCGTTAAAAAGGCCATTGATAACCTCGTAAAAGCATTAAAGACGAATAATCAAGAAGTAAAACTTGATGCATTGGACGTACTTGGTGACATCTTGAACCGCTTCGGAACACTTGTGACCTCCTACCACTCCGATCTACAATCTTCGTTCACAGCCGAATTGAGCGCGAAGCGTGATCCCATTCGCAAACGCGCCATCACCTGTCTAGCAGAATTATCAGTACATACCTCCGATAAACTTTTCGAAGAATTGATCCAACTGGTCATCAACAAGATCGAAGCCAACATTGCAGGTGGCGAGGAACTTCGCACCTTCATTCAATTAACGAGTGCCATCTCGAAGGTCGTCGGTCAACGCTTAGGAAAACACTTGAACAAGATCGTTCCCTTGTTGATGGAGGCAGCCGAAAAGATTTCAGAGAGCGAGAATGATGTTAGGGAATACATTATGCAAGCATTCGATAGCTTCGTGGTGAGGTGCCCCGATCAAATATCAAAGCACTTGCATTTGATTTTAATCCTAGCCAAGGAGTACTTGGAGTACGATCCCAATTACTCTTACGACACCTCTGACGACGAAGCCGAAGAAGAGGAAGATCAAGACGAAGAGATGGGATCCGATGGAGAGGGCGACGACGAAGATAGCATCGGAGACGACGAAGGTGGAATGAGCGACGACGATGACATTTCTTGGAAAGTACGCAGAGCAGCTGCCAAGTGCATTGGTTCTCTGATCCGCAGCAGACCAGAAATGTTGACCATCTTGTACAAGGAATTATGCAGCAGCGAAGAATACCTCCTACCACAACGCTTCAAGGAACGCGAGGAACCAGTCAAATTGGACGTCTTCCAAATCTTTATTGATTTGTTGAACCAAACAGTAACGCACACCACATTGAGCAACGGAGAAGTGATCGTGAATCAAAGAGCAGAGATCAAATACATCAAGGAGACCAAGAACATCATCATGAGCCGATTAAAGCTCATGCTGAAGGAAAAATCACACAAGACTCGCTTGGGCGCATTCCAAGTATTGAAGGTGTTGACCGTCACATTAAAGGGCGGACTCGAGAATTACGTCAAGGCCATCCTACCAGCAGTGACCCACGCACTAGTAGAGAAGGGAGAACAAATTGCGCTCAAATTGGAAGCGCTAAGTTTCCTCAAAGTATTCTTGGCCAATCACAGCACCGACGTGATCAAACCCCATCTCTCCAAATTATCGCAAGCAGTTTATCAACGCGTCAACGACAAGTACTACAAGATCATCGCCGAGTCATTAAGAGTGTGCGCGGAATTAGTTCGATTCATCAAATCGACAAAGGGCTCAGCAGAGTACAGCAAGTACAGTCAAGATTTATTCAAGAACGTATGCGATAGGCTCGAAGTACAAGATATCGATCAAGACGTAAAGGAGAGCGCCATTCAAACGGCCGGTCTGATCTTGGCCAATTTGGGCGATCAATTATCTCCCGAACAATCACAAAAGACTTTGAATTTATTATTGGAGAGATTGAAGAATGAGATCACCAGATTGACCGCGGTGAGAACGTGGGCAGTATTGGCCGAAAACAAAGTCAACCTGGAGCCCACATCCACCACATCCGCGACCGATTCGTTCCTATACAAGGTGATTAACGAACTATCGAACTTTTTGAAAAAGTACAACAGACCGTTGAGACAAGCCACCTTGAACACGCTGACCACATTCGTCAAGAATTACTCCAACAAGATCGATCGCACATCCTACAATCAAATCATCAACGAATCATCATCGCTGGTGGTCGATTCCGATTTGTACTTGGCTCACTTGTCGCTTCAATTGGAATCACAAATCATCGAGAGCGATCCCAAATTATCACAACAAGTACGAGACGTGGTGTTGCCCAAATTACTCAAATTATTGGAATCATCCACGCTACAAGGAAACGCTCTGGATTCTGGATTGAAATTATTGAGCATGTTGGTGAGCACCACCGATTTTGATAAATTATTAAAACAAGTATTGGACGTCAAGAAGGAATCCAAACAAGTTTACACCAACATTGGAAAAGCAGTCGCCACGTTATGTGCCACCAAATCAACATCGGACAATCACCGAAAATCAACAATCGATCGATTCGCATCCGATCTACAATCCAAAGAAGTGGAGACCAAAATGTTGGCCCTGTTCACGTTGGGCGAAATCGGTCGCACCATTGATTTATCGTCCAACGCAAACGTGAGGAGGGACATTGAAGCTTGTTTCGAAGACGAAGGAGGCGAAGAATTAAAGAACGCAGCGAGTTATGCTCTCGGTAACATTAGCGTCGGAAATCTCAAAGACTTTTTGCCAAAAATCATTCAGGGCATTCGAGAGAATCCAAAACGCAAGTACTTGTTGATTCATTCGCTAAAGGAAATCATAAGCGAGGCCAAACCAGAACAAATGACGCCGTTCATCCAACACACCGTTCCCTTGTTGTTCGAAAATTGTGATAACGAGGAAGAAGGAGTGCGTAATGTGGTGAGCGAGTGCTTGGGTAAATTATCGCTCGTTGATTATGATCAAGTCATGCCTCAATTACAAGCGTTATTGACCCAGAGCGAATTGAAGAGAAGCACGGCCATTAGTGCCGTCAAGTACACCATCACGGAACAACAACGCGACACCGACGTCAAGTTGAAGAAGGACTTGCCTAGTTTCTTGAAATTATTGGACAAGTCGCAGAGCGTCACCGTGAGGAGAGCTGCCGTGTTATTGCTCAACAGCGCCGCTCATAACAAACCAAGTTTGATCGTGGATCGATTGGATACCATCCTGCCACACTTGTACCAAGAAACCGTATTCGACGAGAGTTTGGTTCGCGTGGTGTCGTTGGGTCCATTCAAACATCGTACCGACGACGGATTGGAATTACGTAAATCAGCATTCGAGTGTTTGGATAGCATGTTGGATCAATTCAAATCGAGAATCGACCCCAATAAATTCATCGCTCAATTACCTAATGGACTTGGTGACGAGAATGATGACATTAAAATGTTGACTCATTTGATTACTGGCAAGGCTGCACAAGCTTATCCTGCCAGTTTGTTGAGCAGCGTTGATTTGTTGATTCCACCGCTCACAAAGACTTTGAAGAAGAAGGAGAAGGAGAGCGCGGTGGCGCAAGAGAAGGAGAGAGAGGCTGAGGTGTTGAGGAGCGCGATGAAGGCCGTGAATGCATTGAAGCAATTGAATGGTGTGGAGGAGAATTCTGCTGCCTTTGTGGACATGTACCAAAAGGTGATTATTAATGATGCCAAGTTGAAGGCAGTGTTTGATGAAGTCACCTCGAACACAGAGGACGGTCTGCAAGGTTAAATAAAATGTCATTTTTAAATGCGTGTATGTTTTTGATGATTAACGATTTTATTAATACAGATCAAACTTGATAATGTTTTTTAGATTGGGTATCAATTCTCTCATGACGGCTGCTTGATCGTTGTGCTCCATGAATTCTTCTTTGGATTGTTTGTCTGTTAATTCGACGATAAATCCGTGAGTGAAGCCTCCGTCAAGACCTTCTGCAAGGTTGGGTCCTGCTTGTACGGAGAGTACCTGTGGAATGGAGCTTTGAAGATTTGTTGCATTCTCAAGCGCCTTTTTTATTGTTTCTTCCGACGTTCCTTCTCTGAAGCTGAATAACACAATGTGCTTTAGTGTTTTTGTGTCCTCAATATCTGAATAAGCATCCGACGTCGACATGTTGTTGTTTTATTTTCAGTTTGTTAATATTTATTCTTAGATCGGCTTGATTGACCGATCATTATTTATTGTAATAAGCTCAACAAGGTAACCTTAACGTCTGGTACGGCGTAAACAGACACAATTACAAGGGTTATAACACTATACTTTGTGAGAAAAATACAGTTATTGTTTTGTCATTTAGATAGTTTTTATTTTTTTACTTCATGTCACTATCACTATCAAAGTGACGGAGTACGGAGAAGGAAATAAATTATAAGACTTGACTGTGGCATGAACAACAATAGCCCTCATGACCTTCCGCTATTATCAGGGTCACAATTGACAGGGTCGTTTGGTGGGAACATTTATTACGACCTTAATACAGAGACAGAGTACAACAATGAGCTTACATTTATGAGCACACCCACACCAAAGTATAGGAAACCACTCAGCTTGAACCTGCTTCCGTCCATCCATTGGTTTGACATTGTGACCTTTGTGCTCTGCTTTATAGTTATAATGTGTGGAATTACAATTGGAATAGGATTATTTTTTACCATACAAAAAAGTGAAACAGATAAAGGATTAAAGGAGTTCCATAATAATGCAAATTATTGCGTAACTATTGTGCAGAGGAGAATTAACATGTACATAAGAATTTTGATGTCAACACAGCAGTACTGCCAAAGTTATCTAGATAAAAAGAGCCACGGCGAAACCTCGAACCACATCACTCGTAGGGATTACTTCAAGTACATGAAGGACTCCGTAAGACTATGTCATTCTACCTTCCAACTAACAAATTTCAGAACATTAATAAACTGGAAGGACTAAACGCTATTACGTACCTTCGGGTACTTCATGGAGAAGATGTGAAAAAGTTCGAGGACGAAACCAGAGCACTAGGTGGAGTGTACCAATACTTTACAGTTTTCGAACTCAACTCAACAAACGGAGCCGTTCCGCTCACTCCAAGAAGCATTCATTACATTGCTTACATTATTTATTCCGAAGATTCGGACTCGATGACGCGCTTTTTAGGACATGACTCCGCCTCTCGCGTAAAGAACCAAGAAGCAATTGAAAAATCATTTGAAACCGGAAATGCAACATCCACCCCCGTTGGTCTCTCCATCTTTACATCCGTTCCAAGTTTTATTATGTTCGCCCCACTTTATGAACCTCTTAAACCCTATAATCAAACAAACGCAGACGGAACCGTAGCTGTATCTGTTCAGTCCGAAAAACTAATTTCCTATCTGGCATCTACTACTCCTGCCTTTGAAGATGCAATGATATTCATGTTTGATGTGAATTATGATAATATTAACATTGAGCAATATGAGTTTAATAATGATAGTTTGTTGTATGCAAATCTAACTGACATTCGACAGTTACGATTACCATTTTCTATAGAATCTTATATTGATATAACGCCAGATGTCTTCAAGGCCATTGTTCGTAATGCTCATGATTATCATTACACCCTCAATATTACTTGCCTTGATAAACAATTTCAAATTGTTTTGTTACCAAAGGAGAACTTTTGGTTGAGTAGAGCGAGTGTAAATAAATTCATAGCCTTGTTTGTTTCTGTTACTGTTGGAGCTTTGCTCATGGCAGTCATTATTTTATTTGATCGAATTTCTTTTTTCAATCGTAAAATTGCAAAAAAGGATCAGGAGAGGGCGAGCATATTGTTGGACGCTCAACAAGAGCTCCAAGTCCTTCTTAACAAGACTGCTCTACAAGAAAAAAAGAATAGGAAGACCATGAATGCTATTCAGGACTTTGTTATCGCCACTGATGAGAATGGACGTATCTTACATAGTAATACTTCATTTGATCGGGTGTTTGGCTACAAGAACAGCGAGTTGGAGAATGGTGTATTTGTCACAAAGATTTTTTCTAGTATTACAATGAAGACCTTGTTTGATCTTAGTGATCAACCTGATAGTTTCCTTGACACTTTTGCAAAAGCGAAATTCCGTTCGATACCTGTCCAATTGTCCGTGACTCGCGTAGTTGACTTTGGTCCCAAAGCAAGCGATCATGACAAGGAAGCCATTCTTATTGTTGCTAGAAACACATCGGATCAAGCACAATTACAACAAGAGAGAAAAACAAGACAGGGCTTGATGAGAAGTATAAAATATCTAGATTTTGACGCCCAACTCAAGGTTCCTGCCTTTAGGGATGCCTTTAAGAAGTTCTGCGAACAAGAAAAGAATGCAGAGAATATCGAGTTCTTGGAGCAGTTGGAAAAGTACAAGAGTAATCCTAGTTACGAACAGCGCGTCAAGATTCAAAAACAATTGTATGACAAATTCATTAAACAAGGTGCAGAGACTCAACTCAACATTTCATCAGAAATGTCAGAGGAGCAACGAGTTTTATTGGTAAAGAAACAAGGTCACGATGATGTATTTGACCCACTGGAGGATAACATCAAGAGTTTGGTTATGCAGGATTCTTATGCTCGATTTATTAAAACTCCAGCTGCGCAAGAACTTTACAAGTAGTGTACATTTAATACAATTTTGTTTACATCAATAAACACGCTTTAGATTTTGGTTGTTGCTCCATGTTCTTGATCTTCTCATCGTACTCTTTCAATTTAATGCGCAAGGCTCTCAACTCCTCTTCATCCTTCCTCTTCAATGACTCCATTTCATTAGTTTGTTTGGTCAATCTCTCTTTCAACTCAATCAACTCTTGATTATGGTTATTTGTCGTCGGTGTGTTATTTGGCTGATTATTGTTATTCTTGCTGTTTTCTATTTGAGCGTTCTTCTCTTCAATTTGTTTTTTAAGTGAGTCGACTTGCTTTTGATGCTCCTCCACTGATATCTTGTCATTTGAATTGACGCTCTTCAATCTACTTTCCAATTCCAAAATCTTCTTGCTCATTTCCAAATTTGAAGATTCAAGATTTACAGCGTTAGATTGCTTCGGCGCCTCGCTGGACGTAGTTGATTTTTGTTCCACCAAAGTCTCTAACTGTTTAATTTGCATACTCAACTGATTATTCTCTTTGTTTAACATTCCCTTCTGATCACTTGCAAAATTCAAATCTTGAACGACCTGATCTCTTTGTCTAATGGCTTCCTCTTTTTCTTTTTCTAATGCTACAATTCGATCTTGTAGTTCTTGTACATTTGTAGTGGCTGGAGCAGAATACAATTTATCAGCTGCACCTTGTTTCAAATGTCTCTTTGCCAACACTTCTACAATTAACATACTTTGTTGTAAATACTGCACCAAATCCTTCGTGGCGCATGGAATGTCATATCTTTTACAAAAATCAATTTCTGGGTTCATGCTCTCACCCATGTACTGCTTTGTTTCAGTGTACTTATCATCCAAAAAGAATTTGTAACGAGCATATACATCTCTGCAAACTTTTGTGTTCAAACCTCTTGCATGTATGATTTTAATGTAAAAGTGCATGGGTTGACCAGGCAGTTCTGATGAAGGATCATTGTACATTGGAATTTCGATGTCATCGTCATCGTCATCATCAGCAATTCTTCCTTTATCATCACAAGGACAAATACTAACTTTTAATTCACCTTCACTCTTTCCTTTGTAATCCAAAATGGTTGTGTAGGTCTCAAAGTCAATATTATGAGCTAATGACTTTAAGAAAATCCTACTTGTACCAATTAATACATGCTGGTTAATTGCTTCTTGATCCACAAAGGGATCTGAATCTGGCATTTTGAACGGTTGATTAGAATCAAGACAAGTCAAGTATTGTTCATAAACTTCTCTCATCAAGTATATTCTATCAATAAATTGATCCTCTGACCAAATAATACTTGTATCGCTCGCAATGTCTTTGACATGAATGCCCAACTTACTATCCAAAGATTGATTATTATTGTTATCTACCATATTTTCTTTATTATCTCTAAATAACTTTAAACTAAATTCCATTTGTTTTTTAAATTCTTTTGAAATGGCATTGGCTTCATTAATCATTGGAATTAATTTTGAAATACGTTCCTCTAGAATACTCCTTTCTTCTCTCTTTTTTCTTTGTTGTTGTATTTGACCTTCAAATTCAAACCTTTGTTGCTCTAATTGTTTTTGTAGCTCTAATTGTTTAGCTTCTAATATTTTTTTTTGATTTTCAATCTCTAATTGAGCCTCTTGTTGTTGTTTTTTGAGTTGATCTTGTAAATCTTGCATAGCCTTTGAGTCATTTGCTTTATTGTTTTCCAATTGTTGTTTTAATAAGAGTTCTTGCTGAGCAGCTCTTTCTGCAAATTCTCTTTGATTTTTTTCCATTTCTAGTCTTTGTTTTTCAAGTGAATCTTGTTGTTCCTTTTTTTCTTTTTCAATTTTTTCTAATTTTTCTTGAAGTTCTTGTTCCACTTTACTCTTTTCTAAACTAATACCTAATCCTTGAGCCTCTGCTAATTCCTTTTGAGCAAATGACCAATCTGCAACCATAACATTATTGATTGAGTCTCCATTAGGTTGCTTTTCCTTTTTAATATGAGCTGCTTCTGCTGGGTGATTAAATCTAAAGATGTGATTGTTTCCTACAATGATACGGAATCCTTGTAATAGCGGTGTTTTTTCTTTGACTAATTTACCATTCACAAAGGTTTGGCCATCCCCTGGTACAATAAATATTTTGGGGATGATATTAGTCGCTGGTGGTTCTACTTCAAAAGTACAGTGCTTTGCAGCAACACCAAGTCCTCCAAGCGCTATATCTGGTTTTTCAGTAGTGGAAGAATCTCCTTGTGGTGCTCTTTTACCAAGAGTTGTTGTTCCAGGACTATTTAATGGATACAACAAGGAATCTGACATTAAAGGATCTTCATTTAAATTAACCAGATGAGGTTGTTTGGTTCTATCAAATCCTGCTTCTTGATTTGACAAAATACCAGCATCTTGTAGTACTGAATGACGAGCTTCGCTCATTTGTTTTGTAATTTCTTCCTTTTCTTCGTTGGTCATTTGTAATCTCTTGATAATTGCTTGTGATTCTTCTAATTCCCTACGTAACTTTTCGGATTCTTCATTACTGACGGATGAAGCAGCTGAAGGATCGATGCCTTGTTTGGCCAACTTTAATTGCTTCTCCAACTCTGCAACTTGATTTTTTAAT
Source organism: Acrasis kona (assembly GCA_026419775.2). Lineage (NCBI taxonomy): Eukaryota > Heterolobosea > Eutetramitea > Acrasida > Acrasidae > Acrasis > Acrasis kona. Next base: position 46,213 of record JAOPGA020001133.1, on the reverse strand, counting down.
TCTTTGATTGCCTTTTCATTTGGATCCTCGTTGACTACTGCTTGTGTTTTGATTTGTTTTGCTCTGTTTGCATATCGAAGCGTGCTGAGTGATTCAGAGTAATTGACTGATGCGGGCGATACGGCGGCAATCATTACTGTTTTACTATTCCCACCAAGTGACTCTTTCATAATGTACGTTAATTTAGAATCACGATAGGGAATGAATGCATTCTTGTTCTTTCCACTACATTTATCAGCTAGTGCACTGATGCAATTACCGAGAGCGCTCAATGATTTGTTAATGTTGATTCCCTGTTTCATCGTATCTCCCGTCGCCCCCGTTTGACTTATTTTTTCGGAACCCGCCAAATCCACGAGATTGATTTTACTCACTTTGTTCATGACCTGTGGTGAGGATTTAGTAAAATGTATTTTCGCGTCAACGTACTTTTTGTGTTTTTGTGTTTGTTGTGATTTGTGTGAAAATGATTTGAAACAATGTATGTGCTCTGGAAGATGTTTTGTTCATTTGGGTTGCGGCGACTGTTCGACAATTGTTTCCTTCCTCCATGAGTTTACTTATTTCTGCATAAGACTTGACTGTGCTTGGCTCGAGACCCTTGACGTATGGTCCTGTGGTGGGATCTTCTCTGACCTATAATGTTACATTGTTTGATTTGAATTAATAACAATACCTCTAGTCCGTTTGCCTTTTGATTTGGATTTTTAGGGTTGAATAAATCGCGCACTTGCTCATTGTAAATCTCAATCATGGTAGCCTCCACTTTGTATTGGACACTTCCATCACCTTCTTCCTTCTTTTTCTTGATTTGCTCAAAAATCTCTCTGCACATTAGTGGTACAATACCAAGGTCTTCGCCGTATCCAACCATGGAATAACTCTTTCCGGATCCAGTTTGACCATAGGCGAACAATGAGACATTATAACCTTGCCAAGCGTTTTCTAGACAACCTTGACCAATGTCATCAAATACAGTTTGTTGAGTTGCAAAGTGGGAGTCTGCTTTGTTATGAGACCAGCTAACAAGGTTAAATAACATTTATTATTAATCTCACTAGCTATAATCGAATGTAAATTTGTTTTCTTTTTCTTTGCTGTCACCCGCTGGATCAGGGTTGCGAAGAACGGTTGTTGGACCATCCATCGAGACAATGCACTCAGATTTCATCGCAATCTCTCTGTCATTGAAGGGTCTGACCCTTACAGCTACTTTGACTCCTCCATCAGACATGGTGGCGGGTCCAATACTTTACTGTTATGCTTACAACGCACTTTACAAATCATACAAAAACAACAGGACAAGAAGTAATTTGTTACAAGTTCGATTTTCATTATTTTTATGCAATCTGACCACAATCATCTACAACAACATCATAGATCGGTTTGTCGTTCTGTTTGTTTGTTTCTACATTTTCCATCTTTCTCACCACTTCCTCCATTCCAGCAATTACCCTTCCAAATACAACATGTTTTCCATCTAGATGTGGCGTCAACACGCAAGTAATACTAAATTGGGAACCATTAGTATCTGGACCTGCATTGGCCATTGACAGCAGACCAACAGCATCATGCTTCACTTCAAAGTTTTCATCTTCAAATGCGTGACCGTATATTGAAACACCACCCGTGCCATTACCTTCGGTAATGTCGCCACCCTGCGTTACAAAGTTTTTGATTATGCGATGGAATGTGGATCCTTTGTAGCCATAGAATTTACCATCTTTTGTGTATCCAACGCAAGTTTTTCTCCAATTTTCTGCAGTCTTTGGTGTTACGTGACTAAATAGTTCGAAGGTAATTCTACCAATCTTCTTTCCCCCTATTGACATATCCATGTACATGACAGGATTGTTTGGATGCTTCAAAGTGTATTTTTTAGGAAGAGACACATGTCTGGATTGTTTGATGACTTCGGAATCTTGATCATCTCTCGTCAATGAAGTTGCCGAATGTAAAGTAAATACAAAAAAAAGAACTGCTACAATTGTTAAGGAAATCCAGACGGTCTTAATGTTGGTCTTGTTTGTCCTAGAATGCATCTTTTGAAGAGAATCTGATTTTATTAACATTATTACAATTTTTTCAAAAAGACAAAGGGGAGCAGTCAGAAACAGAGCACTCCGTTGGGCAATAGGGACACTTGAACCTTGAATGTATAGACCTCACTAACTTTAAAATACTACTCTTCAACAGTACATGTCCACAGGGTAACAACATTGGAGGATTTTCGGGTGAAATGGAAAGTTCCTTGCTGACCGGACATGCAAAGATGGAATGAAATTGAAAGGAATCGTCAAGATCAATTTCCACTCCCAGCGTCTCGCTGTTCACCACTTGATCCAAACCAGCCTTACCTTGTGTTACACTAATCATTTTTATTAACGTAGGCAATGCCTGACTTCCAGCCGTAACTGAAACGTAAAGAGGAGGTTGAACCGGTCTTCCGCCTATGCGACAACATTCTTGTTTAAGATCATTAGCAGCATCTTCCCACAAATTATTTGCTCGTGGATCCTGTAGGTACAAATCTTGATATTGTGCTGATGCTTGTAATTTTCCGGCGTAAACTAAACTTCCCATAAGATGAAGTATTTCATTCATGTTTTGTTTTGAAAATGATTTAAAATGAACTCTTGCATACTCGATGGCTTTTTTTCTGTTGACCATAGTCTGGTCGCTCGCATTCAATAACTGTATAAATGCGAGTTTGTGTAGGCGAAAGGCGAGTTGACTTTCTTCAAGGTTATTGTCCCTACACCATTTTAGCGCAGGCTCAATGTTGTGTTTTTGTAGTTCTTGTAAGACAACAAACATTTGGGAAAATGGGGCTTTATACTGCTCACCTATTGATACGTTCGCTTCTCTTTCTAATGCCTCGGCAACCTCAAGATTTCCTTCTCTGTACAAGTGTTGTGCGACTAATTGGTCAATTAAACGTTGATCGGCAGTCCAGTTTTGAGGTTTTACATTAGCTTGTTCCTGGTTTTGGTGCATTGCCTTGTCGATTGATTTTCCGAGCTTTGTGAACGTAGAATTGATTTCCTTGTGTATTTTTTGAACGTTTGAACTGTTTTTCGCTATACTTGAAGATACTTTTTGTGCAATGCTTGAAACATTTGCATTTTCTTAAACATGTTAGTTCATTTGCTCACATTAAATTACTTACCGTTTGTTTGAAGTTCTTGTTGAAACCCCTCGAGAACAGTTATCAAAGAATCGACTTCGTTGGTTAGAGCATCCATAGATGACTTCTGCTTGTCATTTGATCTTTGATACTCTTCCTTGATATCCTCCATTGCACTTTGTAAATAAAATTTTTTAGTTGGCGTGACAACATAAACCACTTAAGCATGAGTGAAGATGAAGCACAAATGAGGGAGCGTCATGATCGTGAACAAAAAGAACTTCAAGACAAAACCAAGCTCATGCTCGAACAAGTAAAAGGCGACAAGAAGAAGACTGCACAAGTGAAAAAAGAAATCGAAAAACTTGAGGATGAATTAACAGAAGCACAACAACAAGAAATGATAGAATATAAATTAGAAAAAATGAACTCACAAGAAGATGAAGAACCAAAGCAGACTAAATCGACAAAGCAGTCGGAGGATGAAAAAAAGGCAAAGAAGAAGGAGCAGAACAAGAAAAAGGTAGACAAGAAAAAACAAAAGGTAGAAAAACAAAAGCAAGAAGCCATTCAAGATCTCGTAAACAGTGGTGGTTCTGACAGAGACAAGGAGCTAGATCAAATCAAAATTTCTCTCAATCCGCTCGGTCTCTACATTAAAGTCATTGACTCTGATGGTCATTGTTTATACAGAGCAGTTGCCGATCAACTCAGCGATCTAAACATTGAAAACATTGACTACAAAGAAGTACGCAAGCGTGTTGCCACCTATCTCAGAGCTCACAAAGACGATTACATTAATTTCCTAGAAACACCAAGCGGAGATTTAATGACTGATCAAGGATATGAAAAGTATTGTGATCGTGTTGAAAGTTCATCGGACTGGGGAGGACAAGTAGAAATCATGGCACTCACCAACATTTTGAAGCAACCCATCAAAGTATTCACAAGCGGTCAACCCATCAACATGGGTGAAGACCACAAAGACAAACCAACCATACAATTATCATACCACAAGCACTTTTATGCATTGGGAGAGTGAGTCTAGTTTTTCACATTATGCATTAACTCTAATTATAGACATTACAATAGTGTAGTGAAAGTACGAAAAACTTAATTCTTTTTTATTAAATCAGAAACCTTTGCTACGTAAACATCCATTAGATGAGGCGCACTTGCATCTCTGTCCGAAGACCACGACAAGTACTTTCCATCATAACTAAAATGTGGGAATAAATTATATGTTCCTCCAGTTGTTACTCTTCTTAAATTCTTTCCATCTACATCCACAATGTACAAGTGGAATTGTCTTGTATCTCCATGATTTTGATTGGACGCAAAAATAATGCCAGAGTCGTCGGGTAGGAACGAAGGAGCAAAGTTGGCACCACCAATGTTGGTTAACTTCTTTTGGTTGGATCCGTCGGAGTTCATGATGTAAATGTCCATGGGGTAGTTGACTGGTTCGACTAGACCTAATTTTAGTAGATCAAGGTAGTTACCAAGCTGGGAACCTCTTGGTCTGTTTGCGCGCCATACAATCTTTTTTCCATCGTGACTGAAAAATGCACCTCCATCATAACCTGGAGTGTATGTTAATCTTTTGACGTTATCTCCGTTGGTGTCCATTGTGTACAGTTCCAAATCTCCATCTCTAGTGCTGGTGAAAACGATGGTATTACCATCTGGTGATAATGTTCCTTCGGCTTCATAGTAGTCGGAGCTTGTCAAATTTTTAATGATTTGACCAGTTGTTGCATCAGCCTTGTACATGTTCATCTTGTAGACAGCCCAAACGTATCCGAAAGAAGAATCAGGCGCTGGTGGGCATCCTTTTCCATATGTATCCATCGAACTGGAATAGATGATGCTTTTTCCATCTTTTAAGTAGTATCCACAAGTTGTTTTGCCCTCTCCAACGCTCACTTGCTTAACATCTGTTCCATCGGCATTCATTGTAAAAATTTGATCACATGGAGCGTGTCCATCTCTGATGCCTTGGAATACAAGTTTAGTGCTGTCAAAGGACCAGTAGGCTTCTGCATTAACGCCTCCTTGTGTTGCTCTCTTTATTTCTGTGAAGTACTTTGTCTCATCACCCTGCAAAACAACAGGAGTTTTCGTGGTAGATGGTCTTTTGAATGCTTGAATTATATTGATCGATACTAGTGCGATGAACACGAGTCCAACTAAAAAACCTATGCCAACGACGATCTTGTTGTTCGTTATCTTCTCAATGATCGTCTCATTCTCAACTGTGTGCGAATACTCCGGCATGTTGTGAAATTAATTGTTAATCCAAATCAATTAATGGATTTTATCCGACTGTGTCGGACTTCCAACGGAAGAAAGTATGGAAACTTCATAAAAGAGGAAGTTGATCGTTACACAGAACCCGCACGACGACCAAACATCTAAATCACAAAAATACAAGTTATTATTTATTCAGAGAAGAAACTTATGGCCTGGATTAAAGCATGTCTTGAGACTTCAGGTTCATTTCCTCTTATTGCAAAGCCATTCTTTGCACCGTGGAAGAGAACAAATTGAGATTTTACATCATCTCGACCGTTCATCATTTTTTCAGAATCAATTCGTTTCTTGTCATCAAATTGCTCATCCTCCTCAGCACATTGAAATAGCACTCTAGGTGTTTTAATCGTTTGGATGTCATTAGGATACACAAACTAATTATGGTTAAAATAAGATTAAAAGTAGAGTTTACGTTGGTTGGGTGTGACAGACAAGCTGCTTGAATGGTGTCTGGTTGGCTCATCAATTTCAATAATGCAGAAGCCCCAAAGCTGTATCCCTGACCATACACTCTTGTAATGTTATACTCCTTTTTTAGGTTGTCTATCACAAGAGAAGCTATTGAAGCGGCTTTAAGTGGAGAGTGCTTTATCATTCCGAGCATGACTACTCCCTTGTTGACTTTGTTTGACAACTTTTGTCCTAGCGTCATTTTTGATGTATCTGCCTCTAAAGGTTCCATTTTTTCTATAGGCACACTCCCGCCATCGAATAAATCTGGCACTACGCATAGGAATCCAGCCTCTGCGAATGCGTCAGCTATTAATTTTATGTTTGTAAGTCCTAGACCAAAGATATCTGAGAAGATTATGATCGCAGTTTGCGTTGTAGTATTGGGTTTTGAAATGTATACATCCACTTTATCTATTTTGATAATCTCACCCCTGAATTCTCCTGAACCTGGTTCTGGGGTGGTACAATCAGGTTCCTCATCTTTGGTTTCCGAGTGTCCAACATAGTCGTCCTTTGGCCATTGTGGAGTTCCTATAAGTGGCGAATCAATCATTGAGTTCTCGCTGTAATTTTGATAGAAATATTTGTAATCTATTTAAAATTCGACATCAACCAGGTTTTCAACCACACACATTGAAGAGTGTTTCAGAATGTCTTGTGTAGGGTGTTTGAACCTTCAATACTCTCCCTATGAGGATATGAATTTGTTATAAGGGTTTTCACTGTGAAACCATTAATATAACAATAATGGAGGTTGATGGGAGAAAACTGAACACTCCATCATTAATCCAAAGGCTCAAATATGCATATGGAATTTAGTAATGTATGAAACAGTAATGTATGAAACAGTAATGTATGAAATAAATGTAAGATTAAATTTTCTGTTTTATTGCCTTTTTGTGAGGACAACTTCAAAACCATTGTCATTAGCAGTGTAATCTCTTGAGAAAGTCATCTTGAAACCCTTCATCAAACTAAATGTATACTTCTGCAGCGTTCTTATATAAAATACCTTTTGTTCCAACAAACTAAAATTGTTACCAAGACACCTAATGTATTAGACAAAAAAATGTAAATTAAAGTAACTCACATGTGCGGACCTGCACTGAAAGGAATGTACGCCCACCTACTTCTCTTGGTTTCTTCCTCTCCTAAGAATCTTTCGGGTCTGAATTCATCACAATCCTCTCCCCATACACTCTTGTTACGATGTAGGCTTCCAAAATCAATTGTGACCATTGTCTAAAAATGATTAAACATCAACAAACGAATTACTTACACCTTTGGGAACTTTTACACCATTAGACAATACAGAATCTGTTTTAGTGACACGAGGAACAAGACCCGCCACAGCGTATATCCTTTGTACTTCTTTAATCACAGCACTCAAATAATCTAACTGGTTAATCATTTCAATTGTGATCTCATTTGTGTTTCCAACTATCCGATCAATCTCATCAATGCATCTTTGTTGTACTTCAGGATGCATACCTAACGCATACAAACCCCATGTTAGTGCTGTAGCGGTAGTTTCGTGTCCGGCGACAAAGAAGCCAACCACATTCTGCTTCAATTCTAGAGCTGACATTTCGTTGGATCCATTTTCACCACTAGACTGATCATTTGTTGCATCAATCATAAGATCCAACATGGTTACATCACCAGTCGGATTTTTTTTCCTTTCGTTTATAATGTGTTCAATGCCTTGTTCAAATGTTTTAAAGTGTTCCCTATCCTTCAAATTGGATTTGGTTGGCAAGTCTTTTAGTCTCGGGAACAACATGTCAACAATCTTGAACATGTATTTGAAAGTGTTGTTGTATGCTTCGCGTAGCTCCTCGTTCTTGTTCTCAATGGCACCCATGTTTTGTCCAAATATTGTGATACCCAAAATGTCTAATGTCACTCTTGACATTTGGTCTGTTACTGGGACTTGAAGTTGGTTTGAATTGATGGAAAAGTCACTCTCCCACTTATCGATAGATTTATCGACGACCGAGCGGAAACTGTTCAAATAGACGCCTAGATCAAAGAATGAACGCTCGACGATCTTTCTTTTATTGCGCCAATCTTCGTGGGGTAATTGGCCTACTGCTTTACCAACGAACCTATTAAAGATGGAATGTGGATGGGTTTGGATCTTATCAAATGTAACAACTGATGTAAGGAGCTTCTTTGCATCTTCAGGATTTGCAATCCATAAAAAGCTAAAAGGTCCTGCTAATGTGTGATAAACTGGGGGGCTTCCAAGCATCCTATGTTTATCCACAAATTGGTCCATTGTGTACCTCCACTTTGTTTTTGCATTTGACAGGGAGTAGAAGAGATTATCAAACATACCGATTCCTGGTATGATCTTGCCTTCTTTATCTCTGAATCGACTTCTCAAGATGTACTCGTACACTTTTACTAGAACAAGCAGAAGAACTAGTACGGATACTATTATGTTTAACACCATTGGGTAATGTTTTGGAATAATTTTAGATTGGTACCAATCGTTTTAAAACCTTTCAAGTTCAGGTTATTTTTATTATTTTGTAAATATCCGCGTAAAAGCTCATTTTTAATCTAGAACGCCAGTTAAATAGATTTTAGGGTGAATAAATTGAAAAGCATAACATAAATAAATGCTCAAATCTGAGTTGAGTAGATATGAATTGTTCTTGTATCGAACAATTGGTACAAAGGTATAATCTCTCCCACGACGGACATGATCAAAATCATGGTCGACAATACGTACCAAAGGTACATTCAAGAATGGATACATTTCCAACAACACTGCTCCTACTTACCTTCGCAGAAGTTACAATTGTGTAGCTACCAACATTTGTAATGTTTTGGCATAGACTTCAATAGACTCACGGAGAACTTCACCAAAAGTTGCATTATCACTCCAGGTATTTCTATTATTATGTGCCGTCTCCATAACACCAACAAATTCTGTTATAGCCGATATTTTATCTATATTCAACTCTTCGCATTTTTCTGAAAATGTATCGAATAATGTCGTAGGAACTTTAATGTGTGTATAATGTTCTATCCTAGAAGACTTTCTTTTTTTACTGGGCCTTATAGTGGATATTGCCCCTGTGTTTGTATTTATACGAGACATATATTGTTCCATTCTTGTAAGACTGTTCAAAAGGTTGGTTGAAGATGCTGCACTTTTGCCAAATCTTCAACGAACTTGGTTGACGGCAGAATAAAATGTTCAAAAAATTGTAAAATTGTTCAACGAAAAAAATCCCATATCCGGAAAGTTTAGGTTCTAGTTTGTTCGTAGCCGCCACCCCTCATGCGTTATTATCATCTACAATCGTGTTTGATCAAATTCACCCGCTGATTTATGTACCATTTTGAAACTCAGCACCAGGCTTATATAGAGTTCCATTACCGACGATTGAAATTCAACCAATTGTCATTGAAGAAATTCGAGATGATGCCGCCCCAACATTAGAACCAATGGCGAATCACATTTTGGACGAATTACAGGAACGCCCATTACCGGCAGATGCACCCAAAACTGCAACTGATCAGAAGCATTCGAAAAAGCGAAAAGCACAACAAGCCTTGACCGATCCTGATCTGAATTACCTAGAATTCCATCCTAATAAAAGAAGGAAGTATCTAAAGGAGAAGGAGAAGAATAAAAGATACTGGTCAAAAATATTTGCAAAAGCAGGAGGGGCCAAACTCCCGTTGTAACCCCAAAACCCAATTCCGCCACCCACAAGTTCCACGGCTTCGGAGAACCTGAGCCCAAACACGCCAGAACCAGATCACCCCACCCTTGATGTTTATAACACAAGTTCTTATAGAGCACAGGACACACTAATAGACCGCTTCGCGTCCCACAAATACAATGCAGGAAGGAGTTACAAGAAGAAGGTTCGAAAATGAGAGGACATTATAATTAACACAGTGACAGTGCTTCGCATAATATAATGAATGTATTGGTTTATTTTTCCAACTGCTACGCAATTGTTTTTTGAAGAGAACACATGTGTATATTACAATAAAGACTCTGTCAACTGGATCGCCTGCGGCGATTTGGATTTTTATCTAGAAATTAAGACTTCACTTCACTAGTCGCTACCGCTCCGACAATCACCTCCACCGATCGACCCATAAAACAAGGTTGACCACAGAACTGATTGAAAATCTGCAATGCTTAGTAACACTCAAACAAAACTTCTAGATAAATGTATATCATTCAAACCAAACACAAATGTATGGCTCAAATAAAGAATGTCGCTAATATGGATTACTAGGAAGCAAAAAGCTTCATCTATTTTTGGAAATGGGGTTTTTCTACATATCGAGTAAAAAGCTCAAAATATTCCTTCTACATCAACGACTGCATGCGCTGGGCACAATCTATACTGTTGTGCTTGTACATACTAATAGGTATACCTACCAGTTGTTATGGTATCGTTCGTACATCCCAATTATACATCCAAAATTTAAAGCACTTAAACATCTTCTTGGAGATTAGTAGTCGGCTGAATCAGAGTAATATAGAATCGATATCGACGATACAGCAGCGTATTAGATTGAAGCGGAACATTGATATAATTTGTTCGGCTGTAGGCCCCACGTATGTTTACGTTTTTGGAAGAGACGATAAAAAAGGCTTCGTTTCTATAGAAATTGATATTGCAACAGAGTATTCTGTTACACGGTCAATAGACATACCGCCTTCATATACCATACTTGGGTCAATATACAATCACAACACTGATAACATTATACTTGGTTACTCAGATGGAACCCATTCAATAATTGGAATACTACAAGAAATGGATACACAAAGCTATGGTATACGATATAGTTACTATCTTCCAAGTCGGATAAAAGAATTGTCGCATTTTGAAATTGACCAGAGTAGAGGGATAGCATTCATTACGTCAACATCAAACATGTTAGCGATTTTAGACATATCAGTAATAACAAATATACGGCTACTCAGAATACAACTTTTTTCAAAGCTATCAGCGGAGCATAGTCTTTCAGTAGATTATAACAAAAAAATACTTTTTGTAATACCATCAACCTCGTCGAAAACACTTTATTACTTCAAATATGACCGAGCACCAAAACTATACGAAATTTCTTTACGCGCATCTACGTACGGAATTACTGGAGGTTTATTCGACCATTCAAGCTTGAATACATTAATATTTATTCAAAACAATTCCGGCGATAATGCAGTTTTGAAAATAGATACCTCGACAACACCATACTCATTTGTACATATATTCAGATATACTGGTCATCCACTCTCTGTAAGTTTTTCTTTAATAAAATTATTAATTCTGTTCAGAGGGGAATTATATTAGATCACTACACTAGTACTTTTTATGGCATAGGTCATAATACAAACGATATTTATTCACTATCATATGCAGAACAGAACAATCAAATTCCACATCAACCCGAACCCAAAAAAAGAACGAGGGTACTTGCCGAAAATGCTTGTCCAAGAATACAACTACCATTTCAAATCGGCAACTCAACAGCAAACGGAGGTAACGACGCTATTTACAATTACGCCAACACGGACAACATAATCATACCATCGGGTCAATCCGTCTCACAAGTCATACAAAGCGGTGAATTTGTGGTTAACGCTTGCGACTGTGTTGGACACTACCCCTTCCATCTCACACCCATTCTAACAATCAATCGAAATGTTTCTCGCCCAATACATTTAGTTGGAAACTTGACAGTAGACAATGCTGGCGATTCAATCTACTTTACAAACGATTATACAAGTACGTTCGATTTGGGTAACAATCAAATCATATCGGTTGTGGTTGACTACTTTTACATGATCCAAGGCGATATAGCCGCATACGATTACAACATTACCGCTACATTTTCCTGTTCAACCGTACCACCACCGTCAGCTACTTCCTCGCCATCAACATCCTCACCATTGGTCACATCCTCTTCACCATCATCCTCACCACCGTCCACCTCCTCAGCCCCTGCACAATCTCCCACACCAACGCCAACATCATCAACCATACAAGCCATTAAATACATGACCACGTTTGCAGGAAAGGGCAGTAGCGGTTATACAGGGGATCGAGGTCCAGCGAGCGACGCTACCCTAAATATACCTCTCGGAATGGCACTCGATACCGTCGAGAATATTTTGTATTTCGCAGAGAAGGGAAATAACGTGATTCGAATGATCTTTCTAAACAACAACACCATCGCTACATTCTCAGGTACCGGCGCTTCTGGTTACTCGGGCGATGGTTCAAAGGCAATAAATGCAAAGTTCAATACTCCGTTCGGAGTGTGTCTTGACCAGTACAGTAACGTACTATATGTAGCAGATAAGGGTAATAATGTAGTAAGAGCTATCAATCGGACTACTGGAATCATAACTACATTTGCTGGTAATTATACAAGAGGAGCAGGTTTCTCTAATGGAGTAGCTAATAATAGTTTACTTAACCAACCAGTAGCCGTAGATGTGGACGCTAATTACGTTTATATCTCTGATCAGTCGAATTATTGCATAAGGAGAGTTGATAGGGTTAATAACACTATGACTCGTATCGCTGGTAACAGAAATACGAATAGAGGGTCCGATGGAGTATTGGCGACTAATAGCGCCATTAATGCACCCAGTGGAATCGCAGTGGATGCCATTAGAAATTTACTCTATATTGCTGATCAATACAACCATGCCATTAGAGTGGTTAATTTAACTAACATGATCATCAATACTGTAGCGGGTAGCTCTAACGCTAAAAGTGGATATAGTGGCGATGGTAATTACTCTAATAATGCGTTATTGACTTCGCCAAGTAGTGTCACTTTGGATAGCGTGAATGATTTGCTCTTCATATGTGATCAGGGTAATAATGTGATTAGAGTGGTGAATAGAACGGCGGGAAATGTCATTAGTACATTTGCTGGTAATTATTCGTTGGGTGCTAGTTATGTGGATAACAAAACGATTGATAGTGTTGGTATGAGTAACCCATTTCATATGGTGATTGATTATGCTCGTGGTGCTTATTATATATCTGATGTTAATAATGCGGTAGTTAGGAAGATTTATGTACCCGTTGCTACGCCTACTGCGACACCAGCAATGACACCAACGTTGACACCTACTGCAACACCCACTCCTACACCTAGTCCAACACCAACACCTACTCCCATTCCAAGTCCAACACCTACCCCAACACCTACTCCAACACCTACTCCAACACCAACACCTACTCCTACTCCTATTCCCACTCCTAGGCCAACACCTACTCCGACTCCCACTCCAACACCTACTCCAACACCTACTCCCACTCCAAGTCCAACGCCTACTACGCCCACATCCACTCCCACTCCAACACCTACTCCAACACCAACACCTACTCCCACTCCAAGTCTAACGCCTACTCCCACACCAACACCTACCCCAACACCTACTCCAACACCAACACCTACTCCAAGTCCAACGCCTATTCCCACACCAACACCTACCCTAACTCCGACATCTACTCCAATAACTACTAATAATCCCGCCGCTACAACAACACCTATCGTGACGCCTACACCCACACTAACTCAAATGTTGACGCCGATCTCTACCACTCCAACTACCACGCAAACTATAACCAACACACCAACTAATACGTCCACTGCATCACCTACACCAAATCCAACATATACATTAGCACCTTCTCCCGCTGTCACATCTACTATTACTCCAACGCCAATACCCAAGACCATATCAACACCTACCCCTACCCCTGCGACTATTCTTACATCATCGTCCACACCCACATTCACTCCTACTGTAACTCCTATAATATCTAATCCTACTACATTCAATCCAACACCCACATCTACATCAATACTACCTACTGTACCAATGTCAACATCACCCACTATCACATCAACACCAACGCAAGTACGTACAATTACACCGACACCCTCTCCAACATCTACTATGTCGACTACAATATTGACTCCTACTTCATCAAGTACATTTACTCTAAATTCAACCTTTACTCCAGCTCGGGCCTATACCCCAAGTAATGCTCCAACAACTTCTGCTCCTACTTTTTTTACTCAAATACCTTCAGCTACTCCCACCACACCTACTTTGACAACAACACTTACCCCTACATCAAGTATCATAAATACACCAACCCCTACTACATCAGCTACTATAACCTCAACAGCTGTAATTACTAGTCAAATCCCCACTACGTCTAATCCATCACCAACACCTACATCAGCAGTTTCTTTTGTTTCAACAAACACACTTACAATGACACCAATAACAACTCAAACACCTTCATATACATCTACACCATCATCAACTCCAACTGTAACATTATTAAGCCCAAGTGTTACTCCATCAACACAAGTATCTAGAACCACCACACCTACCTCAACGGCCATAATTACATACATCCCTTCCTCAACAAGTAGTTTTATAAATACACCTACTTATTCACCAACACCCACACTCACGCCAACACCTACTTCAACACGTATATCCACAACTCCTTCATTTTCTACTTTAGTACCTTCTAGTGCCTCTACCACTTCAGCAGTACCTACTTTTATATCATCATCAACTTCTTCACCAGTCGTTACTCCAACACCTTCTATTAAACAAACATCAACACCTCAATCATCTATTACTAGTACTCCATCACCTAATGCTACAGCAACGCCTACTTCAAACTATGATACTCCAACTCCATCATCAACAAACACTTTAACAACCTCATCTACTAACACACCAACGCCTACTCCCATTACACTTCATTATGAAATTGATCCTAAAGATCTTGTATTATATAATATTGATAGAAAAACAGCAACGCATGGTGATAACATTACATTATCAATTTCTCATGTCATCGACCAAGAGTTACTGTCGTGTGCATTTGTGACTTCATTTACAACTATTTTTACACAAGTGTTATCTGTTACAAAAGATCGTAACATATTGATATGTAGCGTTCCGCTTTTTGATGGTTATACTAGTTTAAATGTTCAGTTGTTACTAACAGTTAACAAAACTACGGTATACCAATCTAGTCAACCTACTTATTTTGCTTATTTGGATTGGAGCACTTTACAATTATATGTTGATTTTACAAGTGCGGCTAGTATTGCTAAATTGATTACAAAAGGAAGTGCTTTTCTTCCAAATTGTAACGGAAGGTATCCCAATACTGTTATTGTAAGCGGCGGGTTGTTGATGACCTCGGAGTTTCCTTCGAGTGGTACTTACAGATCAGCTATACTTACTACAGGGCTATATAAATTAGTTGACCAAGAAAGTTTTATAGACTTTTCGTTTAATAATTCTGCTATTGGTAATGTAATGGAGTCATGGATGTTTTCTGAAAATAATCAATCTTATGTCAATTGTCAACTTACTAATAAACTTGATGGCACTCAAACAATGTCAATGACATTGGGTATTGATAACACTATTAATATGACCACCGCTTGTTCTTTCCAAAATTTTGTCAAGTATAGAATCACAATAAAGTTGATGCCGACGCCGAATGGTTATTACGTTCGTGCAGATCTCAAAGAAGTAGTAGACGGATCTTTAAGTATTCTGTGCCATTTGGAATCTCCAATTAATTTTGATCCAGTTGTATTCTTTAGCAGAGAATACAGATTGGTGATATCTCAAAGTAATATTAATGTTGTTGCTGCTAGGAATATAAAAGATAAAACGACGTCCATGAGTGTAATAGTGTCTTCTCTTGGGGTACAGTGCCAAATACCATCGTGTCAATCAATTTATGATGGGTTGACCACAATAACTCAAATCCAAACTGCGATCCTCTACATCTCAATAGCATTCGCCGCCACCATTGTGTTATTTGCTGTAATATTGCTTTTAATTGTAAGAAAGAGATTACTGAAAGGAAATAAAATTAAAACCATCATCGCATATGATGCAGACGAGAGATATGATGGAGTTGTGGTTGATGAATTGTACTCAAATCCCGATTTTAAATTAAATGAGCAAGATAAGACGGTCAATGCCTTAATTGACCGATTAGATTTAACCACAAATGAAGAATTCCCATCTCCAATGCATGTTAGTTCCAAAACCGTTCCAAGAATCGGAATCAAAAAGAGAGTAAAAGAAACTGCTCCAAATACACCCGATCTTGTAGACTGGTTCTTTTTGGTCGAAAGTAATTACAAACCCGTAGAAGATGAAGACGCCAGTGATGACATTCAAATGGATCCCGCTCAATCCAAAACACCAAAATTCAAAGAAAAGATCATTAGGAAGAGAAATTTAGATAAGGAGATTAAATTATCAGATTCACAGAGCTTTGCTGAAAAACCTAAGCTTTCTCAAAATGCAACTCCAATACTGATACCTGATCTTGATTACAGGGATATGGAGGGATTTATGGAACCTATAACCAACTCCATGGACTTGAATGTAGTGCCATCCGATAGATATTCTCCTAATATTGATCAAGTGTTGTACGATGAGTCTTTGAATTTGGAGAAATTACCAAAAAGAGGATTTTTGAATAAATTGTTGATAAGACACAAGAACAATGAATCATTTGATAATGTAGAGTACCTTACCAAGAGTCCTGAACCTGCTACATTTGTGGATCTTGTGGGATCTCCTGATCAAAAGAAGAGATCGGAACAATCATTGAGAAGATCTAGAGTGAAGCCATCAAATATTGTTGGATTTGAGAAGTTTTAGAAATGTAATATTGGTTACATTTTATTTAGTCTAGGGTCTTAAGACTTGTACATCAATTAAACATTTCTAAACTATTTGGGAACAATAATAAATAGTTCTTGTATTCCACCCGTCTTTCCAATTTTTAATTGATTAATCACTTGTGGTGTAATTGTCTATCTCAATTTGATATATGTACATAACCATTGTATGAGTTCGCAAGAACAGTTGTTACAAGAACTTGACTTTGCCCGTTGACCAAAACCAAAGCAAATGTCTTATGTCCTTGATGATATTTACGGGAGTGATGATTATGAGAGTGATGATAACTATCAAGACGAATTTTCAGATGAGCAGTCATTGTATATGAAAGGGAACTCAGTGCAAGGTCGTGATCAAGGAGTCGATTTACTAGAACTATCGAAAAAGCCTCTGCGTAAGGCACCTGCGAAAAAACCGAAAAAGAAAACGAAGCCCCAACAGAGGATAATTGATGTCGCAAACCCCGAAGAAGTAGAGTATTTTAAAAACCTTCAACTTGGAGAGAAATACACTGGCAACAAGACGCTTGAGAAAGTTGACTTTAACATTCAAACTGTGTATTGCTCCAAGATTACTGCCAGCAATTTACAACAATCTAACACTGTTATGCTCTCTTACAATAAAGAATGGGATAAAGAATTAGTAAGTTCATCATGCATACACATCCTAAATCTCAAAGCATCAAATGATGTATTTAAATCCTACATGGGATGAGTCCAAGGTCGAAGAATCATTGTTCAACGATTCGGGAGATAAGCTCTTTAAATTCAAAGAATTTGTTCCACTTGACAAACACAAGAACATTTTTCGACGAGAAGGTTTTGCATCAACTACCTTTAGGTAAATCAAGTCGTTCACATCCAATCTAATCTTTCATCAGAAATCACATTGTAGTTCATGGAGGAGTTGATCACAAAAACACATTACATAATGAACTCGCACTATTCGATCCCATCACACAAAAAGTCACCATTTACGAAGACTTTGGTCCACATGTCAAACTACACGCTTTTAAGAATCATGCCATGGTGAATCACCATGATCAATCACTACTCATTTTCGGCGCTTGTTACAAACCAAACTATCACTATTGTAGTAGCACGCCTTGGGGATATACTCACGTCCCAAACGAGATGATAATCACTCACATTAAGATTGAATTAGCACATCACAACAAAGCATATGCAGGATATAAGGGCAGAGGAGAACATAAAAGCGTCTATTTCGAATCCTCTCGTTTAAATGCTTCAAATGCATTCATTCCAAGGTGTGAAAATTTTTCAATCGCTACCGTCAACGCCAAACACTATTTATTCGGTGGCGTTGATAACAACATTACTTTCGACCATTTATTTTCGGTAGAGTACATTTCACACACGCCCGGCATCGTTGTGACTCGTTTTGAAAAGAATGGTACTTGTTGGCCGACTAAGCGCCACTCTCATTCATCAGTAGAAGTGAATGGAAACATTATATTGTACGGCGGTGCGTACGAAAGAACGTTTTTAAACGATTTGTACTTTTTTGATGCTAGTATTGAAAAATGGAAAGAAGTACAAGTCAATGGCATTGCGCCCTGTCCTGTATCTAGTTACGGAGGTCTTTTTAACTTTGGTAATCAGTTCCTGTACATGTACGGTGGTATGGGATTCAATAACAAAAGAAAAACTGTGAATGATACTTTGTACAGATTTGATATTTTTAATAAAAGATGGTTGGTTGTTCAGACCGCTGATACAAACGCTTGTATGAAGCCTTGTCATAATCATCAATCCGTTGTGCTTAATAATTGTTTGTGATTGGAGGGCGCGATGCTGATGTGACCCTTGATTCTATCACTTGTGTGGAGAATGTAATTGATGCTGGTACAGATCTTTTATGCGTTAATTACTTTGTGAAAATGAGAGATAAGGGGTTCTTAACTGATGTTGTATTCTCGTGTAGAGGTTCTGAATTATGTGCACATATGGCAATTGTTAAGGCCAGAAGTCCTGTTCTTAATGATAGAGTCTTGAAGGATGGTTTGACATCCGACTCTGGCGATGGTAGTGGACGTGTTTGTTATAAGCTTGAAGTGGATTGCGATGCTGATTGTTTTGAAGCTTTTTTGATTTTTATGTATTCTGGTAACATTCGTTTGAAAGGAATCGAACAAATAAAGTCTTTTGTATGTGTTTGTAATGAATACTTACCGCAACACTCCGATCATGTTAGCAAGATATGTAGTGTTGATCTATCTATTGACATGAATATAGTCAATATAATTTTTAAAAATTTACAATCTGATTTGTCTTGTTTGATTAATAATCCTGATTCCTACACTGATATCGTATTAATGCTGGAAGGTGATCAAGTATGTGCTCATTGGTTTGTTTTGTGCAGATCACCATTCTTTAACGGAATGTTGGCCTCTGGTATGCAGGAAGCAGTTACAGGCATAATAGAACTCGGTAGTTATAACAGAGACGTCCTTCTCGATGTGCTTCGATATTTGTACACTGATAATATCACTATTACTCCTGCTAATTGTGTTGGAATTTTGATATACTCTCAACAATTTGGTCTTATTGAAGTTGTCAATTTGGCGAGACATATGGTTGCCAAGTATTTGGATGAGGAAAATGTATTCCAGGTGATAGAAGTTTGTCAAATGTACTCCGACTCCTCTTTACTCAGAAACTGTACTAAGTTCTTGTTGCAACACTATGAAGCATTAAAGCACACTGATGCATTTACAAATTTGGATCAAGAAATAACGCTCAAAGTTTCCACTATGTACAACAAGAAATCAAAACTAAAAAAGACAAGGGATTTTTAAAAGAATAAGACTTTTGATCTTGATAAAAATCTTGAAAATAAATTACGATTTACAATTTGAAAAGTTTATTCAGGTTTTTTTAACTCAATCGACACTTCAAAGACTAGAAACTTATTAAACACATATCCCTCTTTGTTCATATCAACTAATGTCTTTGCAAACGCTTTTTGTTTACCCCATCCTTTATTTGTTTGGTTAAAAGCTGAAGTAAAATTTTCACGCAGTTGCAACTTATCATCTGAGCTTGTGTGTATTATCGTGAAAGTAACCTCTATTTTTTCTGTAGTACCGTCATTTCTCAAATACAGTCCTACATATTGATTATGTTCAGTTTCTATTTTAATGTATTCAATAGAAAATGGTCTTGAATTGTAATTGAAATGTAAATGAGATGCAGTTTTTGGAGCATCAAATGGAATTACACATCTCCACTTTGCTTCCTGTATTTGCTCTACACCTAATCGGATGGTTAGAGAAACAAAACAAAGTATTGGACTTACTTACACCGATGGCATCGACATTAAATTTAAAAAAGATGCTCTTCAATATGGACTGTTCTAATACATTTAATGGTATGACTTTATCAGTAAAGTACCAAGACTTCATGCTTTTAAAGTCTATCGTGGCCATTAATGGTTGTAATCTCCTACGTTTCGCACTTCGTTTCTCAGGTGAAGGGACGGAGTTATCGATCCAAACCATCACAAGCTCAAACAACTCATTCTGATCTTTATATTTTTGATTCTTCAGAACATCCGTTAGGAGCTCCATATTTTTAAATTCACATATTCTTTTTTCCTTTAGGCTATCAATATTCAACAAGATTTTATTTTTTATACTGTTATAAGTACTTTTAAAGCACTCTGTTGTGCGATCGGAATTTTCCCATAGCAAGTGTAGTAGTTTGCATGCATTTTCAGTGGTTGTGTGCTCTTCTATGGTATGGCTTAACCAAAGTAAAAGTGAGGAGTGACATTTTGCTTCGGCTATTGGGTACAGAAGTATCAAATCCTCCACAGTATCAATACATACTTTACCACAATACAGGTATCTGATGAATTCCTTGAACAATCGTGGATCAGATTCTTCGTCAACTTCATAGGGAGGTTGTGACTCTTTGAAACTACTATTAAACATCGTTTTATAAAAGTCACAACGCAAACATAATATTTTTCCGTTTGCAAGTAAAACACTGCCGTCATCAAATTTGAATTTCACATCAAAACCCTTGTTACTCTGCTCTTGTTCAAATAAGTGATTGAATATATCCACAAAGTCTATTTTTTTATCTTCGCAAATAAAGGCCATTGTTGGGAGTAGTACCAATGAAGTTTTGTATCTTCAATTCTATTTTGGTTAGAAGTCAACCAAATGCAAGATCCTCTTTAGCAACTTGACTTTGAAATGTGTGGGAGGTGCCAAAGTGAAGACACAATGTCAATGGAGAGCAACAACATGATTCAAGCAAATGTAAGAATCCGGAAACAGGATTTCGTTCTCAAACGGCCAACAGTCAGACAACAGAGACCCGACGACTATGAGTACAAGAGCACTGATTGCAAGAAATGTTGAAATCAAGAGCACAAGAAAGTCGCTTATGAAAACATCTTTTGATGCAGTCAAATCTTTAATATGTGATCACTTGACGGACTAGCTAGAGGCAAAGAGACTTGATTCGACAGCAAAGAAAGCACGGAATAACAAGTTCACCAAAGGGGAGCGAAAATACAGCAACCAAGACAATTGTAGCACGCCTCACCCACAATTTTAAGATCAAGACCATTCCTATCTACGAATCAATACATGATTGAAATGCATTTTTCGAATCAAAATAGAGGATGAACATTTACCTTCAATAGAATTTAATCAACATTCTCAAGTGTCGAGACAATTTCATACAAACTAAACAAACAATTAAAAAACAACTTTATTTGGTTCTTCTCTTCTTGGTTTTTTAATATATCACTTTGCGATTTGTGATGCCTTTTTTTCGAGCGTCTTCCTTTTCTTTCTGGCTCACTTTAGATACTTCCATGTTGGCAGCCTATATTTGTTTCTTCGATTCCTTTTATTCAAATAGCATTTTTAGTTGATTTGCTTTAAATGAGTCAACATCAAATTCACTCGCTTTTTTTGTAGAAGGTCTCCAATCAACAGATGCAATACTCTTCGAAAATTTCTTCTCCTCCACTTAGTTTTTTGAATTTTCTATCTGTAAGAGCATCGTGGTCATGCTGCCGTTGATTTTTTACAGCTTGTAAAAGCTCCTCGGATTTGGATCTTGAATATCAGCGAATTCACCAGACGCCGTTTTCAAATTCGAATCATACGATCTTGTTTGCTTTATACTTTCTATGAAATTCAGTGCGTGCTCTATTGTTTTAAAGGTCTGATTCAAAACATTCAAAATGTCATCTACACATGTTGGTCTTTCAGAACTTTCTGTTTGAACACACCAAAAATAAGCTACATATTGTGGAATGTGATTCTTGAGCAATATAATATCTCCCGGAGCGAAGTGACCAAGTGGCTCCTTACTATATGATGGAGCCTTACCGATTATTATTGATGCGATAACCAGACCAAGCGAATACAAATCAGTTTGAATTGTATAGGATTGCAGTTGGCCGTTGTCTTTCAACTCTGGTGCCATATAAACATATGTACCCTGAAAATTGGGGTTGTTGTAACCCGCAAAATCGATTTTGTACGTGTTTCTTTGTGTAGTGGCAACTTCCTGGAGTTTACTAATACCAAAGTCGCATATAACGACATTTCCATCTTTTGTCATTAGAAAGTTGTCTGTTTTGATATCCGTATGTAAAATCTTTTTTCCATCTCGTTTTGTGTCATGAACTGCTTTTACACACTCCACACATTGTCGGGCTAATCTTAGTCTAGATTGTATTGATAGATTGTTATTTTCAATGTAGGAGGAAAGGCTGCCCTCATATAATTTCATTATAATAATGTGCTCGATTGTTTCATCAACGGATACCAACTTTTCGTTAACTAGTTCTACAACTTTACCGGGGGTAGTTCTATTTACCAATTCGATATTGAAAACTTCGTTAGCAACATCACTTCTTAGTTCATTAAAATTATCTTCATCCATACCTTCTATAATTTTTAACACAACTTTCTCAGTTGTCTTGCTGTGCTGAGCTAATATGATGGTAGATCCACTAGTCCTCGCTAATACCTTGAGTTTAACATAGTGACTTGCGTAGGTTTTAAGTGGATAATGTTGATAAATGAAGGCTACAAAATCTGAGAATGTGTGGTTCTTCTTCAATTTAGTAGCTTTTGCAAGGTTGTCAAACTGTATCCTTTCTTCCGGCGTGTAAGCAACCTTCTTTTTTTGAATTTGTTTAAAAATGTATTCTGTTCTGCAAAAGAAAAATCGGGCCCATATATTGCAATAATTTGGCCATTGTCATTTCATCACCTGTCATGTTCCACGTCGACTCCTTATCCTTTCCACTATTGAAGGACTCTATTCCAGAGGGGTATGGTCTAGAAGAAAGTGTTTGTGACTCTGAGGTCAAGTTCGACCAGTCCATCACAATCAAAGTTCCTGATGACGCCAATAGTGATGAAAGCTCGTTCGCTTTATATCAGAAAAAGCCCGGAAGAGAGTTTGAAGGGTTTGTTATTTCTAGAACCGATGCTCCTGAGGTCGAAGAGTCGTACATGAATACGTTCAGTCAAGTTCTGTAGATAAATAAACATTTTTTTTTGAATTTTATTTGAGTTTAAGCAGTCTTAACACGATCAGCATGAGTTAACAGTCTTAACATGGTTGATCGTGCTGAACAATTCAAGGAACCAAGTCTAGTTGATCTGAGTTAAATGATTCAAGGAACCAAGTCTATTATGAAAGAGACTTTTAGACGATTTTTTTAACGAGAAGAGAGCAGAATTTGAAAACCAGGAATAAACGATTACACCTCACCACATCACCATAGCGGCCATGGAAAAGTGCCGCAGCTGATTTTGAATATTTGTGTGATTCGATAGAACTTGATAACACTCAAACCATTAACAGAAATTTTACAGTCGACAAGAATCGTCAACATTTGAGATCTATTTCAAGAGAGGACCTAGTTATGGTCAAAACAGATCCAAACAACATGGCACAAGTTGCTATCAAAGTGGTCTCTCCGCGGGACATTAATGCTCACGTCTTCTTTCATTTCGAAAGTTACAAAAAGGATCAAGTCAAATATTCAACGTAACAGTGAGCGAAGCTCTATCTACAACAACAGAAAGTTCGAACTGATTAAATAAAACTAGTTTTTAATTCTACAAGAATGTAGTTTCCAAATAATCCATAGTCTCTTCGTACATGTCGCCATACATTTGGTTGTTCTCTGGTCTACATTTGTATAAAGTTTGATCCTGATTCACCACAGCACGAACAAGAGTTATGAGCTCCGGACATCTCATCACAATTTGTCTAATCTTTTCGATTCTCGTTAATTGTTCTCCCGGTCTCTCTTTGAAGTAGTCCTTCATCAAATTAAAGTTCTGACCCACACACGTGATGCCATTCTTGAAGATTGGATCGCCCAACGTTGCTCTGATTTGATTCACAAGGGTGAGCTTGTCACCACGAGCAAACTGCTCCCACTGTTCGAACCTTCTCTTTGCTTGGAAGTCTTTTACCATTTTTTTCTTCAACTCATTGAATTGGTCTTCTGTGATGCTGACTTTAATCTTTGTTCTGCAAAGGATGGGTACTACTGGTTGGTCACCTCCATTCACGATTTCTCTTAACTTGTCCAACAATGCCGTCTTTAGTTCGGGGTCGATGGCGGTACCGTCGATGGATTGAATCATGTCTACATTGTCGTATGTATAGAGGGCCCTGAGGCGAATGAATTCATACATGAAGTCTTTTTGCACTTCCAAGTTAATCTTGTTTTTGAATTCCTCGCAGGTGAGATTTGTTCTGTGGATTAGGTTGTGCGCGTGTTCTGAATCGGTGTCGTAATTTGTGTGTTGATCTTTCTTGATGATGTACTTCGATCGATCTTCTCCGTCAACGTTGTACCAATGTTCTTGAAGGTCATGTAGGATGAGTTGAAAGATGGTGAGGTACAAATCTTCTCCTTGTAGAGTGGGGAGTGGTTCTGGTCCACAGTAGTGGGAGTGTATCTTGAGAATGCAGTTAGAGTATGTGATGGTAGCCGTGGTGGATCGTATTTGGCGACTTAATTTGTCGTATAGATCGATAACCAAATCTTGAAGTAAACACTTCGCATTGTTGCCACCGTTTCTTCTGTTACGAATTTTTGTAAGGTGCTGAAGACTGTTCCTTGCGTTTCTGATGGATAGTTCGCTATTGTCTCGATGATCCTGGTCTCTTGCGTATTTTTGTTCAATTGCTGCTCTCAAAGCCAAAGTCTCTATTAGTTGTCTCTGATGAAAGTAGTAATATGAGGTAAAAGATTAACTATAACATACTCTGTTGAGCCTTCTAACCACAGGTAGGCGTGCCATTGTTTGTTGAATAAATGAATGAACTGGTGGTAAAGAAGTTCTACTTTTATAGCATATTTTTTTGGCCAAATATTTTGTCAAATGTTTTGCAAAATATTTGGCAAAATATTTGGCCAAAGAAAACCGACCTTTAATAGGCAAATCGTCACAATGCGTGATTCTCTAGTTTTTAAAACGTTCTAACTACCACTTGTTACATTGATTCCGACCTCATCCATCATGAGCGACGCAAACAAAAGTTTTTACAAAATAAATTATTAAAACTTATCAATACATTTCCACATATCCGATAGACTCATCATCTTACAGCTGGGTTTTCGCATGTAAGTTTTACCGGTCCGTAATATAAAGGCTTATATATAAAGCAGGGTTTTCGCATGTATTGTTAATTTAATAAGTGGCTGTCTAAACGATGCTTTTTAATTACAACTCGCTACGTGAAGACTGTACTCAGTTCTTTCACCCACTATACTACGAAGATAGTGACCCAATCACAAGCCATTGATGTTTTAGACGATTGGTCGAATTTGAAATCTGGATCCGAAAAACATTGTGACTTGGCTCGAAGATCAAAGGACATTCAAACTGAATCTAAAGAAGAAGCAGAATTGGATGAATAAATGTATTTCTAAAAATATTTTTTTATTAATCACTTTTCTATTGTAATACAATGTAATTTGTGTGGGTTATCCTACAAACCTCATACAGTGAAGATGACAGAGAAACGTGTGCTTGGAACATGGGAGCATTGGTGCTTAGAGATGCGTTGGAATGTGTGCGTCTGGTGCGATGTCAATGGTCCACCGTTGGACTTAGACAAATCCAAGAAAGCAGTGGCGAACCTCATAAAGCGACACCCTAACCTTAAGTATGATGCCGTTCGCGATGGAGATGATTTTGAGTTCGTTAGTTTGACCAATGACGAGATACCATTCTCAACTCAAACTACTTCTGAAGCAGATTTCATAAGCTTCATTGAGAACTGTTTGGATACTCCCTTTGTGCACAGTCAAAACAATTATATGTGGAACGTTACACTTTTGCAAATTGAAGGAACCACATTACAGAGGCTGGTTATAACATTTTCACACAGCATTGGTGATGGAACATCTGCCATGATACTTGTTAAAGATTTTTTATCTTACTACCAAAATCCCTTTATTGAAGTTGAGGAGCTCGTATCTTTACCAAACATCACCGAATTAATGTTCCCAAATGGCACTTCAAAGTCAGATGATGATATGATTGAGACCATCGCAAACGAAATTGTTCAAGAAACAAAGAATAAAAAATTCTGTTTGTCTTGGGACGATGATACTAATCTCAAGGGGAACGGTGTTGTACTGTCGCAGATCCAATTAACATCCATTCTCAATAAATGTAAAACCGAAAAAACCACAATTGGCTCCGCCATAATTGCAGCCTGTGAGTTGGAACTTGGCAAAAGTGGCCGAAGCACCGAGATAGATGTTGACTTTAATGTAAGAAAGCGTCTTGACTCCATTCACCTTGGAGACGACCATGTTGGTATGTTGATTGCTATTGATGTTTTACGCACAGCTGTCGACGTACAAGACTTTTGGGAAAGAGCAAGACAAATTAGACAGGAGTTAAATAGAATGGTGGACAGTCGTTCGTATCAACATTGTAGTTCCGCAATAGATAAAGCCGATGAAAAAATGTCGTTGGATGAGTCTTTCGCCAAGCTATACGAAGAACAAAAGATGAGGTACGTGGAGATGAACATTTCTAACATTGGAATGTTTCCATTTCCGACAAAGTATGGAGAGCATACGATAAAGGACATGCACATTGTTGGTAGTAACCAGCCGGAGGGAATGAATTACTTGTTGTTGTGTAATGGTATTAATGATAAACTTTGTTTTAGTCTTGTGTATGATAAAGCGTTGTTTAAAAGAGAAACTGCGACTGGATTTTTGAATAATGTAATTTCCACGATTGAGCAACAATCAATGACACAATAAACGCATTTGAAATTAATTTGTATTGCTTGTTAAATCCAACAACGTCTTGTCTATCTCCGAAAATCTTTGGGAGGACTTGTGAATATTATTGTAAAACTTCTAGTTGACCTAAAAAATCCAACTTTTGATGGAAGTCAAACAATGTTCCATTTCTAGAAAAACAAAATCCAGGAAACCGAAACAATAAAAATGAAGAGAAAATCAGATGCGATAGGTTCTGACCAGAATAAGAAGAGTAAAAAGCTTGCGTTAGCGACAGTACCAATGTCTTCTTACGACGACTTTCAAGACGACAATCAAGGCAGTCAAGATCTATCCTTCTCTCAAGAACAACCCATCAATACCACTCAAGACAATTTCGACAGCACCACCTACACATACAATACATCATTCTCAGCATCATTTGTTGAGACGTCCAGTCAACATAACACATCCAGTCAAGAATACGTCATGTCACCATCAACCAAACAACAACCATCCAGTTCCAAGAAGGACCAACAAAAGAAGAATGAAGTCAAGGCGGAACAAATGGCCAAAGAAGAAAGGGAGCGCATGGGAAAGGATCTAGTTCACAACTTTAAAGAAAACAGAGACATGTACACATACTTTAATGACCTACAAGCCATTGCAAATGAACATAGAATAGACATTCATTTCCCAGAGCTAGTGGTGGTAGGAATGCAGTCCGACGGGAAATCATCATTCGTAGAAGCACTTTTAGGATTCCAATTCAACACCATCGACACACAAATAGGAACAAGAAGGCCATTAATCCTACAAATGATGAACGACGGATCTTACGACAAACCTCACTGTGTATTTTGGACGGAGGATTTAAAAGCACTAGAGGACAAACCCACACCAGTACAAAAAATCGAATCAGAACTAAGGAGAAGAACGGAAGCATTATGCGGCAAGACTGACGTCAGCAGCGTTCCCATCATCCTCAGAGTCAAATACAAGTATTGCGCCAACCTAACCATTTACGACACTCCAGGTTTCAGAAAAGGAACAAACGATCCATTATCTCCGAAAATCGCAAAGATGGTGCTCAAGCTCATCGAACCCTCACATCGTGTCATTGTATGTTTGGAACAATCAACAGTGGAATGGTGCAACACAACAGTCAGGCCCATGATCCAAAAAGTAGATTCACAATTAGAACGCACCATCATCGTCACCACGAAATTCAACAATCGCATCAATCAATTCCGCAACAAGGAGGAAGTGGACGGATACCTTTCCGCCGACGGACACCTCAACGGAAAACAATTATTTTTCGTATCGTTACCATCAGGACACGACGCAAGAGAATTAGCAGAAGAAGAATTCAAGAGGCGCATCCTAGACACATACATTGAAGATTACAAACATTTGTGCAGAGTTGGATTCGACCAGAAATACAAACACTGTTTGGGATTCTTTAATTTGAAAAAACATTTGGAAACCATCCTAAACAATCGATACAAGGAATGTTTGGTTCCCATTCTCAACAAGATGGAAGAAGCATTACAACATCGAAAAGTCCGATTGGAAAAAATCACGCACGAAATGGACCAAGTCAAGAATGATAATTTGGAACAAGCGGCAGTAAAGATCATCAACACTTACATTACGAACGTATCGGCTGCGCTCAACGGAACTAATTTATTCGACACGATGAAGAATGGATATACGCTAGAGGAAGAAAAGAAGGAATCGACGTGTACTTCGTGGCCCAATTATGATTTGGATCTACGCATCAGAAATTCACAATACAAACTGTACGGAGGATCCCAATTGGAACGATTGTTGGCGGAATTCGAAATCGTCGCTCACAGTCAAGAATTCCCGCACACATCCGACGACGAAGTTGCGGTCACCATCGGTCTCAATTCGTTACATACCATTCCTGATTATGACCGAGGCGCATCTGATTTGGCACAAAAGAAATGTAAAAGTATTTTCCAACCGTTGATCCAAGTGTTGATGAATCGAAGTAAATTCATCATGACGTGTTTGTTCAAAATTGTGGTTGACTACATGAGCGCCGATAAGAACATGGAGCGTTACAAGGGATTCTTTGATGAATTACAATCGACGAGCGAGAAATTCATCAATTCGGTGTTGGTGAGCGTGAGAGCGAAAACGGATGATGAATTTGATACATTTACCAAAATCATGGATTGGGATTTGATGCAATATTGTAGCGTGGCGCAAACGATGGAATATGACTTGTTGAATCCACAAAAGCAAGATACCATCAAGAGGGTGCAGAGCATTACTGAGGAGAGCTTGGATAAATTGAGTTTGATTAATCAGGATCGAAGTAGAGAATTAACGGCGGAGAGGTGTCAGAGAATCAAAACGGTCGCCGCCAAGTTATTCGCTGGCGTTAGGTTGTTATTTGTAAAGTATATTAGAGCCAAATACAATGCCTTCTTTTTGAACCCAATATTCACCGAAATGGATAATGCTGTAAGGGTTCATTTTACGGAGATGGGAAATGACAAGTTGAAGGAGTTGATGGGCGTTCAAATG
Organism: Acrasis kona; assembly: GCA_026419775.2. NCBI lineage: Eukaryota > Heterolobosea > Eutetramitea > Acrasida > Acrasidae > Acrasis > Acrasis kona. Next base: position 16,736 of record JAOPGA020001133.1, on the reverse strand, counting down.
GCCAAATTGAAGAGGCACAAGGAGGGATTGACTGACGTGGTCAACAAGTTGAGCGCTCAAAAGGAAAAGTTCCAAAATTTAATAGACTTGTTAAACAGTAAAAAATAATCTTTTACAAATAAATTACAATCACGAAACTTGACCCCTTCCAAAGAGGAATATTTCTCTAGCCAACATATTCTCCGTCACTGCTGGTGCTTGTGTTGTTATTTAACAAGTTTATCATACTAGTCATGTTATTGTTGTGATTACCGGTCATGTTATGTTGACTAAAATTACTGCTCGGCGGCGCCAACATCTTGTTGCTTCCACTACCGCTGCCACTACCGCCCGTGGAGGAAGAGCCGCTAACCTTTCCCGACCGCAAATACGCATCATTGTACAAGGTCCACACGTCAGGTCTCTGATCTTTATCATGAGTCAAACACTTTCTTATAAATGCTTTGCACTCCTCGCTAACCTGTGGCTTTGCCGGAAATTCAACGCTGGTGGCATACACGATGGTCCTCTCGCTCAAAATCTTTTGCTGAGACAATTCGTTTCCAAAAGGCTTCTTTCCATACAACATTTGATAAAACACCACTCCAGCGCTCCACACGTCCACTTTGGGAGAAATCTTCGGTATCTTTCCCAAATCGAAACACTCGGGCGGCAAGTACCAATACGTACCTGCGCCCTGACTGGTGAGCTCTATGGCATCCTCTTCTTCCATGATTTTGCTCAATCCAAAATCAGTAATCTTGATTTGACCGTCATCTAAAAATAGAATGTTGGCGGGCTTCAAATCGAAATGAATGATTTTTTGTTTTTGTTCGTTCATGTACTTGAGGCCGCTAAATACCTGCATCATGACCGCTTTGGCTTCCTTCTCTGGTATCCTCTGATGTTTCTTGATGTACAAATCCAAATCGTTTCCGTTACAATACTCGAGCACCGTTACAAAAGTGTTATTGTCGAAAATAAACGTATCGAACATTTGGATGAGACGAGGGTGATGGACCGATTTGTGAATTTGACATTCTCTGAATACGTGTTTGATGTAATTCTCTTTTCGATGTTCGCGCCAATTTGTGTTGAGTTGATGTATCTTGCACGCAACGATTTTCAAATCTTGTAGATCGTATGCCTTGTAAACTTCGCTGAAGCCTCCTCTGCCCAACATCTTCAGTAACATGTAACGATCCTTGATGATTGGCATGTTGTTGAACCGGGATCGATCTTGATCTCTGATCCTCTTGATCTCTCTGATTTGTATGCTCTTGTCGATTTGCATCTTGTCTCGTTCAATGTTGAGCGCTGCTTCTTCCTTCTTGAGATTGGCCAGTCGAAGTTTGAAAATCTCTTCTTGTTCTGCCAAGCCATGTAAACGATCGGATTGTTGTCTTTCGGATTGATGCGGCGTGTCCTTGTCCTTTTTGTAGTTCAATCTTTCTTTTTGTACATTCTTCTTCATCTTTTCGATTCGGTCCTTTTCTTCGGTCAACTATGATCGTGATGATGATGATGATGAAAATGAAAAGTCGAAAACATACTTTGGTGGCTCTTCTTTCCAAATCAATGAACAACTCTCCATCTTGCCATACTTCGTAAACGTCGACTGCTTTTTGATAGGTGATGGTTCCGACGCGGATCGTATTCTCGTCCACTATTCTCTTGTCCTCCTTTCTTTCTCTTTCCGTTCTGTCCTTGAGCATTTCTATCAGTGCGTTTCTGTATGCTGTCCTCCAGTCGGCTTCCTTTGTTTGATGTTCCTTGAAGTTTTGTAATAACATGTTGTTCTTTTCTTCCAAGTCTCTTCTTTTTGTTTCCAGGTCCACTATTTGTGACTGTTTGAGCTCTAATTCTCTCTTTAGACTTCTAATAATGTCACCGGCGTCAGGATGTTGCTCTGCTGAACGTTGCTGCTGTTGTTGATCTTGATGGTATTGATGTACAGGAGAGGAGGGTGATTGATGAACAACATTTGTTGTTTGGAGCAGGGCGTCCTGGAAGCTTTGACTTGTGGAATTGCTAGAGTTGGAATTACTAGATGGTGGCATGGTGCCGATACCTCCTCCTAACCGACTGGGTGTACCTGGAGTCATGTTGTATTGATGAGTTTGAGGAACGTTTAGTTGTTGCCCGTTTGGAGTACCGGAGGAGTGAATGTTTTGTTTGCGAGGAGAATTAATCAATTGAAGGCTCATAGTGGGAAGTTCGCGCTTAATTCCTGGTAAGTATTCGCTAATGGTTTTTTGTTTTTTGGCTGGAGGTTGAACGTCTTCATTATCAGTGTGCTTATAATGTGATACGTGAAATCGTTAACTGAAAGCTTACGTGGTCAAAATCGTAACTCATGATGGGCGATTGAGGCGTAGCAACTTCGTGGAGGTTATGATTTTGCTGTAATTGCATCTGATCTAATGTAGGATGAGAAGGTCCCGGTGAACCTCTCGCTGCTGCTTTTAAATGACCTCCATAGCGCGCCTTAATCTGATCCTTAGTACGATCAAAAGTCCCCCACTTGACCAACTTCTCCCAATCTACTGTTCCTCTTGTCTTGTTATAAAATTTTTGCACACCCTTGAGAATTAGTAGGAATTTTTTATTTATGCAGCATTACCTCCATGATTCTGTTATCTTCCTCGACAGTAAACCTTCTTCGCTTCTTTTTGTTGTCGCCAGTATCATTGGATGATGACCCTCCTTCTTTTGGTCTATCTGGCAATGAGTTTGAATTGCCACTATTATGTTCATCGTGATTATTCATAACAGCTTCAGCCCCTGTCTAATAGGATGGCGCAACGAAATATATATGTTTGGTTGGTCTAGTTGGTTGACAGAGTACACAGCCTTAAAAGATCAAGAAAGACACATTTGATGGGGGTACAGTTTGTTTCATTGTGCCCTGGGCAGGCGTACATCATAACAAACAGCATTGACACATAGCATGAAATTGAATATTGATTAGACGGACATTATTTTGTGATATAACTAGTACTTAAGAATGTAACTATCTTTTTATTAAATTAAATACATTGATTTATGTTAAATGTTAAGTGGTTATTCTCCTAAGATTTTCATTTTATGCTCGTGTTCGTCAAAGTATTTGTGCATCAACTTCATCTCATAAACACTCTGGTGGGTCTTGTTTACCTCCAAATCATTATCTTCAATGACCATGAACACCATCTAAAAAAGTTAGCTGTTGATAATTGTGTGAGAACGGTGTACCTCCATCATAACTGCCAAAACGAACAAAACGAAGGGCATGGCCAGCTCAAACACGGTAAATGTTGCGAAATTGAATAGGTATTGATTGAGAACAAGTATAGCAGGGACTGAGCACAAAAGTAGTGTTGGCCAACTTCTTAAAAAATCTGTTATGCGCAGTTTTTTTAAAAGTCCAACTTCAGTTTCGACCTCAGTAATACTCCTCTTTTTTATAATGTCCTGAATGTTAATTTTTCCCTCTTTTGATAAAGATTCGTGGTTCTTAATCTGAACTCTTCGCAGATTTAGTGATGTTGCTGACAACAATAAAAATCTAATAGTTAGGCTTTCACATGAAAAAAATAATCTTACAGTATGGAACTCATTACATTTGCGGTTCCTCCAAATTTTGTGAACATCTTCATATTGTTGACAGTATATTCAATCCACATGTTACCTAAAGAACATAGGATGCAAATAAAGCACAAAAACCACTAAGAACGTCATCAACCGGAACAATTCAACTTACTCTGACAATCTTGTTTTCGGTTCTCGAATGGGCTTCCATTTGTGAAACTAGTGTTTCTGTTTCTAATAATGTTAAAGCGTTATATTGAATTTTCACGAACCACTCATATTTTTCTTTGATTCCTCTAAAACTTCATTCTTGCTTCTAGTTTTTGGTTCCTCTTTTTCAGAAGATGCTTTGTCTTTTCTGTTACGAAGTGTTGACTCTGACATGCGACACGAACCTTTATATTTAGTTGACTAAACGACACATAAAGGGTGGTGGATCTCCAATCTCTGGATAAGAAGGAAAGCTTCAAACTGAGTATCAAGGTATTGTGATACTCATATTTAAAACCTGTTTACTAGACAGAGAAGATAGAATGCAATACATTTGGTTATCGGTAAGTGGAGTTTGATTTAAGCTCCAGATAGTTTAATCAAACATGACTTTATAAAAATGAACAAGTTTTAATGTCAATTCAACTTTTCGTAATTACATTCCTTCGATGGTACCAAAATCAAGTAATCAATATGTCATCATCTAAAGCGTTGGTTTCTTATGTGTCCTTATTTTATCATAGGCTCCTCCTTTAAAGAATTCACACTAGCCATCGTTTATTGTTAATGTTCGTTGATAGGAACGGAGGTATAATGATACGGGTTGTTCTTCATCGCCGTTGCATCGCCAAATACGATAACGGAGTTTCGTTTACAAAATATTGAACACTGCCATGAACAACTCAATAGTTTTACTAGTTGGCATTGTTGTTCTCACATTGGTATGTGCTTCACAACAAACACTATTCAATCCTGCGATAATGGATACGACCTTTGAGAAAAAACTGAGCGTATCGATTGGAATAAAGGGAAGGTTTGTAATTCAACCCAAAACAAGACCTAATTTTTCAGAATTCTGCCTTCGTGGTACTATGACGAAGAATCAAATTTAGCATATTACGTTTACGGGCCAAGTCCCGCATTCATAGTTAAATATAACATTACATCCAGCACTATAATTGAATGGACATCTATAAAGAGCGTCACGCCTGGTAATTCATAGACAACATTTAACATCTGAAACAATGTAGGCTGTATTTTGCGGTCCTGGAGGTCGTTCATGATATTAGCGACCGCAGTAGATGAAAACTTAACAGTATACAAGTTCCACAAAAGCTCTCTTTTAACTGGTCAAAGTCACAAATTGTACTTCCCTGTACGTGAAGACACCCTGTTCGGAAAAATAGTTGTTCGGGAGCAGGACGAAGAAGCTTTGATCAGTAAGTGTATTTTCTTACATTCTTTAAAATTATAAGTATTCTCCCCAGTTATATCGGGAACTGGTGCGGTGGCACTGTACTTTAACTTGGCAACCTTATCATGCGCCAGCGGATCTGTTTCTTACTCTGCAAATCTACCACTTTACTATGTAGGACAACGGTTCGGACAAGATGAATTCTTTTTAGCATCGAGCGGAGAAATACTTCAGATCAAAAAATCAACCATGAAGATTCTATCAAAAACTAAACTCACTACAGGTCAGTTTTCATTTTTCAATCATTATTTTACATTTAAAAGATGTGTTAAACTTGAAGTACATTTATTTCGCACCAGGTAATTCCTTCTTCGAAGATGATTCCACATTTAGCATTCTGAACTGTGAGGAAGTTGATAATCCCATGATTACAATTTTCGATAAAAATACTTTTACATACAAAGGTACAAAAATCATTTCCTACGATCTTAACATTTTCAAGAAATCACAATACCCATCACATTACCCCCAATAGGTAATCGTCGATGTGAGCTTCGAATGTCATCTCCAACAACAGGACTCCTTGCATACATATCAAGTGGGAAAACATCAGAGCTCGAACTTTCATTATCCAATTTCTCAATCATGGACGATCGCTACACAATTACAAGCACCATATCAAAAATTATTGCTGTAGGAAGTCAAGATATACTCCAGAAATTACATTTAACTGAAAATAAACATCAAGTGGCGTGCGTAGTTTTGAAATACTCCGCCTCTCTTCGGAGTAGAACTATTTTTTATATGCTATCTCCTGACGGAAATTTTACTTATTATTCTCAATCTTATCCAAGTCGATTGTCGACCACTCCGGTTGACATGACGCATATAGCTATTAACAACGTCCATTATTTGCTAGTTGCTTGCCAAGAGGGAAGCATTAACATGTTAAAATATAATACTGAGGGTTTGAAAACCATTGGTGCTGTTAATTTGAACCAAAACATTATAGATGCTTTTGTTGACTATCAAAGAAAAATTGTTTATTATAGAACGTTGAAAAGTCTGAATGCAATGAACATTAATGATTATACCATCCAAAAAGTCGCCGACTTGGAGGGAATGTTGTATGTGAGCACTTTCGTCGTGTGTCCTGCGACTGGATATGCTTATTTTGGTTACACTAAAGACGGGTTGATCTGGATAGGCTCGTTGCGATTAGAAGATCGCAATATGAGTTTTATTCTTGTTGAGGCCGCTACTAGTTTTATTAGCAATCTTGTTGTTGATGATTATTTTTTGTTTTTTGATGAAGTTTACAATGGTAACACAACTTTGTATCAAATGGATCTCAGGACAATGACTTTAGTTGACCAATTGATCATTGATACAATGAACACTGTGATTGTCGGTAAATCCTTCTTTGTAGGGGACCTAATGTATAAGTGGATCTCTCACATCAGTCAAACTACAGAGTTGATCCAAATTATAAAATCAAACACTTTGACTCTTGCGAAATCTTACCCAAAGTTTGTGAAGTTTATTCCTACATCAGTTGTCAAGGATATAGTCAAGGACTATGTTTATATGCCCATTGATACCAATATACTAAGAGTCAAATTCAATGCCGACTCCATTCGCATGGATAAAACATTGAGTTTTGATGAATTGAATATAGGTCAGGGTGCAGTCTTCACATCCGCTGCCTTTTGTTCTCTAGATCGTTTGCTGTTCGCTGTTGCTTCTAATGGTCTTGTCTTCGTAATTGATGTTAGAGAATTTGTTCTTGTGAAATTCATCATTGGTGTTTGTATTGCAGTTGGTAGTTTTCTCTTGTGTTTCGCTTGTTTGTTTGGTCTTGTTCTTGTAAGAGTTTTTAGGAGAATTTATATCCAGGAAAAAATTGAGGGCGAGATGCGTGCTTTGTTGCTAGGCGACGAAACACATGACTCTATGGGTGGAAGCGGTCCTTCCGACTCTGATAAAAAGAGAGATTGGATTATTCCATTCGAAAGTATAAAATTCGAAGAGAGAATATCAGAGGGCAGCTTTGGTGTAGTGTTTAAGGGGTTGTTACAAAATACAACGCCTGTTGCCATAAAGAAATTGAAAAAAGATGACAACCTTGATGAATTTGAAAGCGAAGTTCTAATCTTGTTACAATTGCGTCATCCTAATATTTTGTTGTTCATGGGCGTGTGCATTAATGAGCATTACAAATTCATTATAACAGAGTTTTGTCCGGGTGGTAGCCTCGAAGATCTTATACATTGTAGTAAGAAGAAAAAATCGAGTCATTTGCATAGTTCTATTTCTTTTACAAAAAAGTGTAGTTTGTTGACTGATGTCGCTAATGGTATGACTTATTTACATGGCATGGATCCTCCCATCATCCATCGCGACTTGAAACCCTCTAATGTTCTTCTTGATAAAATACAGCAAAACGCAAAGGTTTGTGATTTTGGTACCAGCAAGCTGTTAGCTTCCGACGTGACCATGACTGGTCGTATCGGTACCATGTGCTATATGAGTCCTGAAATTATCACGAATCAACGATACACTCAAGCTTGTGATGTTTATTCGTTTGGTGTTATCATGTGGGAGTTGTTCTTCGAAAAGAGACCTTATTGTACGGCCAACGGTGGTTTCGATTCTACTACTACTGCTTCTTCTTTTGGAAGTTCAGAAAGTTTAGATGAATATGGCATGAATCCTTGGACTTTGGGTCTCAATGTTTCGAGAGGTCTCAGGCCAACTATACCTGAAATACCTAGTTTGACCCCAAATGAGGTCGTGTACATTGATTTGTTAAAAAAATGTTGGAATCAAGACCAAAGTCAGAGGCCGACCATGGCGGAGGTGTCGAATACTCTTGGTAGTCTATTGTCGTCATTAACTCATTAGCTAAGCAAACATGAACATATATTTATTAAGGTGTAATTGTATGTGTACAGTAAAAACCATTATCACCTCTGTAATCTCTTTTGTTTTCGTTTAGTATTATGTGTCATTGTCCTTGTTAAAAACGACAGATTGTGGAAGTACATTGGTATCAAATTCGTCTAGCTCTACAGATAAATTTGAAGAAGTGGGAGTATTTTCGATATCATTTACAGCAGTTTCCTTCGTGCTTTTATCGCTTTCCTCAATTATGGTAGTACAAATAATGGATCCTTCTTTACTCCTTTTCTTAATCAGTCCACATAAAGACAAGATCCATAAACTAATCCGTTTTATTACTTTTCTAAAGAATCCTGATATTGTACTTCCTATTGTCTGTAGTATTGTGGCCAATAAACCTAATCCAGCAATAACATAGAAGCAAAGTAATATTTTCCCAGCTACAGTTTCTACATGAAAATCGCCATACCCAACCGTTGTAAGAGTGACCCAACAGAACCACAATCCATCAAAGTAATACCAACCTTCAATAGAAGAGAATACAGCGGCACCTACAAACAACAACACACAAGCAGCTAAAAGAAGAAACACATAGCCAGGAAAGTGACTGTTTATAATAAACATGAGTATTCTATCATGACTACGTGTTAGATTGTAAATGTCTTTAAAATTAGGAGATTTTATTGCTGAAGGGTCAATTTGTTGGTGTCCCTGTTGAGACAATAGATTGCAATGATGTCTATAGTATTCCCTCACTCTGATCATCACAAATATTCGAGTGATTATAGAGCCAAGAATATTTACAGTAATCTCTGATGCTATAGTTAGTGCTGTGATTGTATACGCAATAACAACAACAGCGACAATTAGAATGTAAACTCTTCCCCCAATTGATGTTGGATATACATCTCCATATCCTATCGTGCCAGAAGTTATAATCATATAATATACACTATTAGGATACGTCCATTTAATAGGAACTGAACTGGCGTTTTGTGCGCCATACTTGGCGATATTGTCATTGTATTCGTTATACGACTCAATCAAGTAAATAGGTACAGCGGTTACAAAAAAAATGGCCGTTAGGATAAAGAATATTATTATGAGACGCACAATGCGAGTAAGAATTAATGTAGTTGTGGCTGGTATGTGTACAAAGTGTTTAAAAGGACTATTAAATCTTCTTTCTGCAATTTTATATCCCGCATTGCAGATGTAAGCGGGGAATCGACTCATACTTATTACAGAATGATCAGTAAATCTCCAACCCTTTATCATTTCGTCAAACATTTGAACATTTCCTCTATTTACGACGTGTCCATCACTAAAGTCTTCAATATCGTGAAAATTGTTACACAAAACGCAGTACTGTCCGTCAACGGTGTCCCGAAGTCCAAATCTTCTCCCCTTTTGAATTGTTCTCTTTTCACTCTCAACCTCCGAATTCGATAAAATGTCGGGTTTACTTACGCCATTGTCCGCCTCTACATTTGACGACATGAACAAAGCGATGAGGAAGTCGCTTTAATCTTTACAAAGAATTTTTACAAAATCTGATGGACTTTCGTGCCCACTATGAACGTGGTGAATATAAACGATGTCTTACATACTACGAACAAAGTATTTGTCGAATTTTAGAATCTTATTCACGTTTTGAGATGCAACACAGATCAATGCTGAGTCGCTAAACATAATCGGTATGATCTTTTGTGAGTTGGGGAATTATGAGGATGCAACAAAATGCTTCGGGAAATGCCTCAAATTAAGAGAGGATTCAAAACAAGTACACTTTAACATCGCACTATTTATAATTTAAGAGCACGTCTGTTGCGGCAAACAACCTTGCGGTCGCCTATTTTCGGAAAGGAGATGTGGAATCAGCAAAAAACTTGCTTTTAAAATACAACTCTTCAATAACAACGCTCAATAACTCAATCATGTTTGTTCAAAATATAACCAATAAATTTTTAATCTTTTCACAGAGATGACAAAAAGTCACCCCAACATCCATTCCACATGGCCCAATTACTTTTCAAAAATAGACAATTTAAAGATGCATTAAGATACTTGTACATTGCTAAACAACAAGGCTTCGATTACCTTCAGATTTTAATTTTAACATCATTGATAAAGAGCGAAATGAACTATCCAGCAGACGCACTCGAACTTCTCCACCATGCGAAGAAAATGTTTCCAAACTCGCCGCTTGTCACCCTACAATTAGGATTGTTTCATGCTCGATTTAACATGCCACAGGAAGCCCTCAAGAATTTCACAGAGTCTCTTAATTTATTTCCCAATCACAGGCAATCGTGGCAAGCCCTTATCGCTTTGTATCTTCAATATGGACAAGTAGATGATGCGAACTTAATTTTATCGGAATTAATCAAATTGTAAGTCCGTCACATTAATCAAGATCTTCTAACATTTTAAAGTGCACCTGAATACAATCCATTTGTTGTCGCAACACTTTTATCATCAAATGAATCACACCAACAACTTTTAAAATCACTTCAACAATTAATGTCATCACAACCCATGATGGATCCAAAATTGAAATTTTCAATCATTAACAATTTCTGTTTTTTAAAATGGTGCAACAATAGTCAAGAAGATTCTATTGTTGAAATCATGTCACAAATGTCACTTTGTAAGTCATTCAAATGTTCAAAATTAGATCTAACAGATGTAAAATTAGCAAGAAATTTCTTTTTATCATTCAAGATTGGAAGGAATCTAGCAGATGCACTGCCCCAACATACATCCATTTTACTTCCTGTGTTGTTACTTCCACATAGCCCTTGTACAGCCTATGCCATACTTAAGAATGCTACCTGCTTTTCAAGAAGCAATTTCAACTTGTTTTGGACCTTTGTGTGTTTGGCCGAAGCAGGTGAACCATATCAGTTGATGGAGTGGTCAGATTCAGTATGTGAGAAGGGCGACGCTATTGGATTTGTAATGAGAGCCTTCGCTGCCTCGCGTTGTCCTCTAGCTGATCCAAATTATGTTTTGGAGTGCTTGGACCATGCATCAGGTATTCTGAACTCAACAAATTCATCTCATTCCTTCAGCGAAATGTCATAGCTTAACAATGGCCCAATATGAGAAGGCCAATTTCTATCTTTGTCATAAAAATTGGAAAAAGTTCGAACTTTGCTACAAAATGTTACCAGAGTCCTCTCAGACAACCAATTTATATGCACATTCATTGTATAGATCTAAAAAGAACATGGCAGCCATGAGGCAATGTTTATCAAAGATCAGAGACAATAAAGATGAATGGTCTAGATTGTTGAAGTGTAAAGTTTGTGTTACTACTGGTTCCGATGAATTTGAGAGATATTATGACGACTTTAAACCAAGAGTTTGTTTTTTTCAATATTTTTATTGATCTAATGTATCGACAGACAAAAGAGTGGTTAATTAAAAAGATTTTTACAGGGATCAAAAGATCTCTGAGAACATTCAATTATTTGCGTGCAAGCGATCAACTTAAATCACTAAGAGCAGAGCTAACATCTTTGACTCTCTTCTCTGAACTAGAAACCCATGATTATTGTCAGCGACTTGAAACCAAATTCACCCAAACGCAAGTTAGAGTTTTGTTACATGAAAACAAATATGAAGCTTCTCAATTATATTTTGAAAAAAATCAAAAAACAAATATAGAATTAGAGATTAAACTTTCTCTTGAAATGTACCTTTTTTTGTAAAAAACACTGTAGCTAATCTATTTAGTGAACCATTAAGACAAACAATGAGCAGAGTGCAAAAATTTGTAAATGTTTATCATAATGACAAAATAAGATTAGAAGAAAGCGAGTTGGAAGGTACATGGTCCAAACGAAACATGATATGGAAAGAGTCAATATTGGCACTAATTAAGAACAAATTATTCTCACAGGCTTCTATTTTGTTCACTACGTATTGTTATTTTCATATTTTGCTATAACATAAGTAGGCATGGAATATCTGTTAGATTTCCACGTATTGATGTTTTGATGTCAATTCTACACATATCTGTCATGTTGGATTTGAAAGACACCTTGAGCGCTTATCTAAGCAGATTAGATACTTCAAACATACCTAAAAGCCAAATAACTAAAATTGAGTTTTTTAAAGCTTGTAAAATGATGAATGACATTGAAATGATTATTCAAGAAATTAATAAGGGCATGAGAGTTGCTCAACATAAACTAGAAGTACAGAGCAAGATTAGTGTAAGTGTATACATTTGGACAAAGTAATTAATTATAAAGGAATTGAATACAATCATACATAATGTAATACAAAGCCGGAATGAAGCTCTTTTTAATGATTATGAAAGTCAACTCAATAATCTTGTAGTTAATTTTATAAATATTCATTCCAAGTTGAAAAAGTACATTGATGAACAAGCATTTGTAAAATTCATATTGAGTCATTGGGACAAATGTACTTATGCACTAGAATATGCAATCCAAAATGTATGTGATATTCTGCAATGAATTCTCATTATAAATAGGGTGATAAAAATAAGCAATCAAATATGAAATCATATTATAACAAGTACATTACCTTGGTGCCAAATGATGCCACTATCAAGTACAAGTATTATTTGTTCTTATTAGAGTCCTCTGAACTAGATGCATTGAGTATTATACTACAAGATGCAAGCCCTCATGACAGGGCATTTTTTGATCAGCTACAAAGTATGAAAAGGGCGGTGCTGAGGAGCAAAAATATCTTCAATACAAGTCAACGGCTACATAAATTGAACAAAGTTCTTTGTGAGCATGTAATGACACTCAACATGACTGCAATACACTGGAAGGCGTTTTATCACGTCCTGAGCAGTTTGAATATCAGCCCAGTAAGTCTTTGTTCACAATTCTTTTGATTTTTGTAGGAAGTAGAGTATTTAAAGAGCATGTGTGAATGTAATATTGCACTGCTTGATGGTAAGCCATCATCTAAAGTCAATAGTTACACCTCTTCAAATGTCTACTCAACTTATAACTTGAGTTATATTGAAGAGTGGATTAATAACAGACTTGTTCCAAGCGATAAAAGCTTTATTGAAACTGAGACAGATATACCTGATGAAGATTTGTTGTTAAACAATGACTTCAAACTAGATGTTTTGAAGTATTTATGTAAAGGCCAAGACCAGTTCAACTTGATTAACAAAATCACATTATTAGTGAAAAATCCTCAGCATACCGACTTTGTTGTTCATAACTGGTGCTTGAGTAATGGTATATTTTTGAAAAGATATCTAAAATTATCATCTCGATACCAAAATGTTAATACATGTATTGTAATGTACATTAAGGAGGTTAAATCAAAAGTGCAATCTGAACTTGATGCTATAATGATGGTGCTTTCTCAAATTCACATTACTCACAATAAACAACTTGATCCATTGTTTGAAGGGTTAACTAGCAGGTTCCAGTTGGATTCTAAATTTAGTGAAATAATAGAGATTTTGAATAATGATCAAATTGATCAAAAAGATTGTGATCCAAAACTATTGTTTATTTTTATCAAGCGTTTTTCTAAAGTTATATCTGATAACTTTGATAAAATTAACTGCTGTAATTTGTTAAGATTAGTATTGTATTTTTATAGCAGTGTACTCACTGTTATCAATCAAGAAAAGATTGAAAGTACTTTGAGTCAGTTTTACTCTGTTTTGTTGAACAATAACCAAAAAATAATTTCAGAAGACAACAAGTATATAACTCAAGCATATATAGCTTATCTACCCCACTATATCAATGTTTTATTATATTCATTACAGTCCAATACAACAGCATCATTGTCTAGACAACTTTCTTTAAGACTCTTTGACATGATAGAAGGCAAATTGATTGGTGTTGAGCAAGTAGATACTTCCATAATTGTTCACATTTTGATTAATGTCAATAGATTTACATTCAAAGAAAGAGAGTCTATTTACAAGTTATTCCAAAGTGTTGTTTACAAAAAAGCTCAATTTTTAATTGATTTAAGTATTCTCGCTCAAAGTTTGAAAGTTTTTGATGTAATCAATGATTATACAGTGCGATGTTATTGTATAAAACTATTTAATTGTAAACTCACATTTGATTCAAATGAGTTATGCGATGCGATGCTTGGTATACTGTCTTTAGTAAATAGTCGCGCTTCAAATGTTGATATTAGTATTAATGAGCGAGGTAGATTTGTGTTGAAAGTACAATACAGTAACAATCAACCAGATCAACTCTGGATGCAAGTCGATTTAGCAGATTATTACTCGTCCACAACTGGTTCCTCTTTGTTGTTATGCTGCTCTCAACAAGCTCCGCTAACGGAGCAATTTATATGTATTGGCACATTCTGCTTCTCTAATAGAAATACTGTCACTACACTAAAACAGGTAGATGGGGATCCGACGCAGTACATATCCTCTCTTGGTGTGGATACTTGTTTGTTGCAATGGAGCGACATTACAAGAATAAAAAATAAAACTGGAGGTGAATCTCGTGTAATAATAGAACAGTCCTACCTGTACGACGAAGATTGGTACAAATCCTCTACTGATTTAATTAGAGACATTGCTTATCTGTGTATTTCTGGATGGCTCATTGGGCTATGTAACCGGAATAATGACACGACTGGTTTCATCAAGCACAAACTATATGAAGGCTCTCTCGGTCATTATGCAAATTCTACACTAGAGCTGTATCCTTTTCGTGATTACAATAAAGTATATCAAATTTTGAGGGATGGTAGAAGCTTGTTTTCCAAAGAATTGCTAAAAGCAGCGAGGTTTTTGATGAGCCAAAGCAGTTCTCTTCGCATTTTACACGCTGTGATGTCAACTGTTATGGTTAATAGTTATGTTGGTACAGTAGAGACTATTGAAATCTCGTCTGACAAAGAACAATCTTACAGCGCGCCCCAAAATGACTACCTGGGTAGGGAGAGAATTATAGAGCTTGTCAACGATCAACTCGTTCAATACAATGACACGCAACCAATCTCGCGGTTTGAAGATCTCAAAAGCGAGAGGAACCCTTTATACGGAGACCCTTACCTTCTAAAGTTAATAAAAAGAAAGGCAAGACTCTTAATAGAGTTGTCCTCACTACAAACAGATATAGATTTGCCATTTGAGCAAAACGCAAATGTATTTGATTCAGCTGAAAATAGTTTGCATGAAAAGAAGATTATTGAGAATGTCAAACACGTGCCAATCTCAACTATTATGAAACCAGAATTGGTTCTAAAACGACTGAATATGAGATTAAATTATAAAGTTGTAACCTCGTGGCATGATGATACTTTTATACATTGCGATAGTGTGGAGGAATTGGTTCAGGTATTGAAGAGCAGAAGCGAGATGTCAATAACAAGCAGTTTGTAGTCAATAAATTATAAAATTAAATGTTTGACCTGCACGCTATTATTATTATCGTGGATGCAAACTCGCTCAGAAACACTTCAAAGCACGTAACCATCTGTGATCTTGACACTGTTAATGATGAATTACTATAATCGAACTTACTGGTGGGTTTAATTGCGACAAAGTGTTTTGGTTTCTCACAATAGTGACCCATTGTAACTTGAATACCTCGTTTTGTTGAGCAACTGAGTCGATTACAAACAAAAGTACCGAACCAATATCTCGGATGCCAATAATAGATTTCTACTTGAAGACCATTGGGATCGTATCACGTATGCGCTTGTGAAATCAAATCATTCAATGATGCCTCCCTCACAAAGATATAATAAAATAACATATTTCCAGCATCTGTGTGACTTCGAACATATTGGTTGACTATTAAATAAGCATACAAAATCAAGCACGAACATGCATCCACTCATTCTAAATGAAAAGAAACCACGATACAAGCAGCAGCGCTGCAAACGGCAGCCATAACACTCACAAAACACCTCATCATCCCCCAACAAAGCGTTTAAGGTTAGAAAAAGTGATGGAGAATGCTTTTAGTGGTAATGCCAGGCAGTATTATACTAAAGAAACAAGAAACTATACCCACACGCCATCAAAAGAACTCGATGTTCGGTCACGTGCGAAACTCCTTTGGAAAATGCTTCGAGATGCTGAAAATCACAAAAATCTCACTTTTTCTAAAAACTATTCGTTACATCTCGTCGACAGAAACGGAATGCAGAATGTTCGTCAAAATGACGATAATTTTAACTACATACTACACATCTTGTCCACATTTAAACCAATGTACCCACCACAATCATCACTTGGGAACTACGGTTCGGTTACATCAAATTCGACTGGCCATACAGACGTTGGTTATATCGTGTCAATTTCTGTAACATTTCGCCATTTTCAATCCAAAAATGCATTGTATATTGACTCAATGTTTTTGGCCCTATTTTCTACGGAAGATGAGTTTGAGGACGATGTTATGGATGGTGGAGGGTATTACTCTGACGTTGAGGAGGAGGTAGAGTTGAATCTGCCAGAGCCAGGAATTACCTCCATTAATGAGCAAGCAGAAGCCATTACAGGTACAACTCCACAAGCCACAACAGTTGCTAAAGAATGCGATTGTGCTGTTCATCTTCCGCTAATCAAAACACAGCTTGAGGATTTGGTTAACGAGTACTTGGCCAACTATAATAAAGTCTATGGCAACAGGAAACAAAGCATGAACCGACAGCACCATACTCAAAGCTAAATAAAGTTTTGCTTGAGCGTGTTTATGATGGTTCTGGAAACTATCGTTACTGCCATCAACATTTAATTGAACATTTGCGTGTTAGTGCTGATCGACTTGCCCGTTTAAGAAAGGTCAAACAAGGAACAATACCATTCCATGGCTTACAAGGAGCCCCCTCAAATAGCTCTCTAAAACCAGAAACTCTTGCACAGCTTGATGATTTTATT
>JAOPGA020001130.1:0-30954 GCA_026419775.2 Acrasis kona | reverse complement strand
CTGAACTCCAATTTTCTCTGACTTCTAATTCAGACATCAATTTGTAGTCTGAATGTTCCAGGTTGTCACACTTGGTATCTGTGGGTGGCTTCAAATCAACTCTGACTTCAGTGAATGGTTTAGTAAAATGTACACTGTATGCATTAAATCTTTTTAAGAAATTTGCATCAATTACATTCTGATCTAACAAATCTGAATGTACATTCTCAAATACTATAGCTCCAGATTCACAACTATAAATGTTCTTTTCAAAGAACTTCCTTGTGCACATTTTGTACTGTAGTTTTGGAATTTCCTTCAGTCCAATATTTATTAAATTCTTTTTTGTCCAGGCATTGGATTTCAATTCCATTTTGTATTGTTCTAGCATTGTGTATCTAATGTGATAGTTGTTCTTTGTGTTCTGTTGGCTTTGTTGTGAGGTGTTCATTATGTTCTGTTGTCTGATTTTTTTAAAGTTGACAAGAAAATTTTGTCAACCAAAAACTTTTTGAAAATCGATCATGTGAAAAGTGAGTCTATAGAAGTCATACAATACTAATTTGCATTCAGATATGAAAAAGTATAGGCATTGTGTACATTGTACAATCGAACTATTATAGAGGTCAATGTAGCTTTTTTTACTTTATCTCAAGAACTGCGGTTGGTCCTGATAATGGGCTGTGGCTTCATGACGCGAGATATCTAATACTAAAAGTTATAAACTCCTATGAATGCTAGATTGTTGCATGTAATGAAACACATCTTTTAGGAAGTCTTTATAGATGGACGCCAAGCTCACATGCTTAGTAAGAAGCACATTTCTTAAAATGAATCACTAACTCTTTATCAAGTTTGACTAAACGAAGTGTATTGGCCAGTAACCTACTTTAAATCTATTTTCGCTACCCCTAATGCGGAGCCTATGCCAAAATTTTGAACACGTCATCCCATGATGTAACCTACATCAGGCACTATCATTGTACCATTAAGCAAAGCCTATGCCGAAATTCCGAATACGCCATCCCATGATATAACCTACATCAGCCACAGTCTGACTTGTCCCTGCAACATTATCATACCATTAGGCAAAACTTATGCCGGAAATACTACCCAGTCAAGTTAATGCCAATTACTAGATATTTCACATTGGTACATTATGCTATTTTCAGGAGAACCTATGCCGGAAATCCTACCCAGTCAAGTTAATGGCAATACTACACATTACTCTATACTGATGGAGTGGCGAAGCCTATGCCAGTTTTTTTCTAAATGCTCTTAAACCAAGATTGAATACAATGAAAATTATTTATTTTACATGTTCATTTTCTTTTGTGTTTGAAATCTTATTTGCTCTCAATTTATTCTACCTTACCCACTGTCTTGCGTAGGTAGTAGTTATTGCTGCTATACCTTGCTAATTATTTACCACCCTCCCGCATCCCTCTTAATTTGTCTAATTTATGGTTGGCTAAACATACAATTCACTAAATTTAGTATTTTGGTTAATAATCGTGATACCTGTGATGTGAGGAGTTACAAGAAGAAGGTTCGAAAATGGATATGACGGATGAGAGGACATTATAGTTAACACAGTGACAGTGCTTCGCACTGTCACCCATAATATAATGAATGTATTGGTTTATTTTTCCAACTGCTACGCAGTTGTTTTTTTTTTTGAAGAGAACACACGTGTATATTACAATAAAGACTCTGTCAACTGGATCGCCTGCGGCGATTTGGATTTTTATCTAGAAATTAAGAGTTCACTTCACTAGTCGCTATCGCTCCGACAAAGTCTAACACTCTCTTCACCACAAGTCTCACAACCATCGCTCACTTCGTTCGCGTTATTGTAGGAAACCCTGCCAGACTCCTATTACCCAAATGGCAACTTACATTACAACCGCATCATTCCTGAGTTGATGATAGTTGACCGATTTTTGTAACTTTTTCACAAATAAAAACTCTGTAACGCGTCTGACGAGACTAGTTGCCTGCTAGTTGAAACAGAGGTCAGTTTTTGTTAATTGATTTGTTACTTTACTGGCTCAGCGCTTCGCGCTTCGCAAAAGAACGTTTTAATGAAGGATCGCAGTCGTTGTGATTTATGAAACCCAACCCCTTACAAGATGAACGTTGAGAAGGCCAGAGCGAAAACATCGTTCAATTGGACCGAAAAGCCAAAGGTACCAGTCCTTTGTATACTCCACTTTACGTCACCGTCAATACCATACAGGAACATTTTGAAATATTTCTCCATTATATATGACATTCCGCCAGTCATGATGGATAGAGTAATCATCTCTAATATGCGGTTACCGAATGTTCTTGAAATAATTCAGCAAGTGCGTGTTAGACTGTTGAGAAGTCATCCAAATTGGTTCTTATTACCATACCCTCAGCGTCTATATCTAACCAAAAAATGCTTTGCACGGACTGTTGGATTTTATAGTGACAAGCACAAGCAACGAACTACGTTCGCTGCACAGAGAATAATAAAGGCGCTGCAGAAGGAGCATGGAGTTGCGTTATCTAGTGAGTTTCATAACCAACTTCGAAACAGTGATCAAAGGTCAATTCACGAGTACCTGCGACCGATCGTCACCCCTCCTGCGTTATTAACWCCACTCGTGTTTGACACAATTCACCCGCTGATATATGCACCAGTTTGCAATACAGCACCAGGCTTGTACAGAGTTCCTTTGCCGGCAGTCGAAATACCATCGATTGTCATTGAAGAGATTCAAGATGATGATGCTGCTCAACAATTAGAACCAATAGCAGCAAACATTTTKGATGATTTACAGGAACCGAATGATTTAAATGAACAGGGCATGGAACGCCCATTACCGGCAGATGCATCCAATACTGCAACTGATCCGAAGCATTCGAAAAAGCGAAAAGCTACACAAGCCTTGACCGATCCTGATCTGAATTACCTCCAATTCCATCCCAATAAAAGACGGAAATATCTAAAGGAAAAAGAGAAGGAAAAGAATAAAAAGTACTGGTCAAAATTATTTGCCAAAGCAGGAGGGGCCCAACCAGAACCCCAAAGGCAAAACCAAAGCCCACATCCACCACCAACTAGTTCCATGGCCACTGACTCGGAGAGCAGTGCCCAAAATCACATGGCACCAGTCAACCTCACTGGAGATGTTACTAACACCAATTCTTATAGCGCACGGAGTGCTCTTGGTACGTGTGACGCTTCGCGTCACACACAGAATGTACAGGAGTTGAGTGATGTGTTAGACCCCAATGATGCCAACATGGATACGATGGATGATGAGCCATTACAATGAACACGGAAATAGTGCTTCGCGATATTGTAGGAAACCCCAAAACAAAATATACAGGAATGTCATTCGAGAACAGAGTACTTTTAACAATGAGATTTATTGTGTGTTACGAAATGTACAAATCACTTTCCGAGAGATTCCAAGTGAGCGAAGGTTATATATCAATAGTAATCGAGGAGACTATGCCTATCCTTGTGGAATATTTTGTAACCTATATCAAGCATATATATTCATCAGAGAAAACATCATCTTTGTGCACCCTCATCAAATACATAATTGATGCTACACCGAACTATGTTGATAAACCTGTATCTAGTCAACATTTGTATTATCGTCATGACAAATTGGGACATTTTGTATCTTGCCATGTTCTTATGGATTTTGATAATATGATCAGTGCAATGTCTGTCAATTACCTGGGCCACAATGTTGATAGTACATGTGCTAGGAACAACCAATCATTTGAGGAAATAGTAGGAGATAACTTTGCCCTTGGTGATCCTGGATATCAAAATGTAGATTACGTAGTTGCTGGATTAGAAGCACATGAGAGAAAAACCAAAGAGAGGAAATTCTTTTATAAAGTGAGCTACGCAGAGCAGAAGAGCATTGAGCATGTCAATAGGTTCATGAAGCATTGCAAATCCATTTCCGGTAAATTTAGACACTGCCACTCCCTTCTTGCTGGTTGTATGCTTGTGTGTGGAGGCTTGTATAATATGAAGAGGAAGCTTGGGCACTTCGTTAGTTTAGACAAAAGAGTTGAAGAGATGATAGAGAAAGAGGTGTCACTTCTTGGATTATAGAACTGTATTGTATTTTGATGACCGTTCGAGATGTTGCTTTATAAAATCATAATTCGTACCAAACTTTTCGACTTTTTTAAAATTTATCGATAATTGTCAAATCATATAAGTGCTCTTAGATAAAATCGACAATTGACAAAATAGCAAATGACAATTCCACAGTTGAGAAATACAATTTCCTAACACTGTTTTATATAATTTATCTAGTAAAAGAGTTTCAAAATACTTGATATATGTTAATAAGAATGCCAATGTTTGTGTTATATTTCCAGATAAACGACGAATTAAATGTCATACCGCAAGGTTACAACTGGAGTACAAAGATGTCAAGTTAGATCACACATTCGTGGTGTTACCCCAGTTAGACAAAGACGTGATATTCGGAAGACCTTTATATAGAATATTACGTATCACTGATATCTATGATATGTTACCGGATATTTCGCAACAGACAGTAGAAGACTTTTTGAAGAACTTTCAACCCACACCAATCGATGAGATTTTATCAAGGGATTATGAGAAAGAAGCCAAAGGTGTTCAATACCATCCAGAGGCACAGAAATATATGGAGTACGTTGCCAAGTTTATAGAGGACAACGCAGCTACTATTGACAAGCACAGCACCATTGGGACTATCGCAATACAGTTCGCAGATGAAGCATCAAGAAAGAAAGGTTGTTGGTCGAGATCATATCACCCACTAGAAGCTGAGATGAAATTTCACGAGGTAATGAAAGAATGGGTAAAGGACAAAGTAGTGAAAGAGATGATAGATTTAGATTCAGCCAAGACGAAGGAAGAATTAGACATGGGTCTATTCAATACGAATTAGTTTTTGATAATGAAAKGAAAACCTAGATTTGTATTCAATTTTATTCCAATCAACAAACTTATCGTTGATGATACAAATGATGTTCCTGAGATAGACGAGGTGTTCAAGAAAGTTAGTTCCTCAGGGGCATGTATTTTCCAAACTTGATTTAAAGTCAGCATATCATCAGATTTGTCTACGTCAACAGGACAAGTCGATTACAGCATTCACTTGTTTAGGTAAGCAATATCGTTTTATAACAGCACCTTTAGGGTTAAAACACATTCCGTCTATATTTCAGAGGATGATAAAAGCATTGTTACAAGCTAATGGGTTAGCAGAATATGCTTGCAACCATATTGACGATATAATCATTTATAGCAAAACAATGGAGGAACATGTTAAACATGTGCAGAATGTGTTGAATGCTCTAACATCAGTCAATCTTACAATTCAGCCAGCCAAGTGTAATTTCTTTGCCACTAAAGTTCCACTTTTAGGATTTTGGATTGAGCAAGCCAGTATGAGACCAAACATGGACAAGTTATGTAACATGATGAGTTGGACAAGACCTGGAACTAGGAAGCAAGTATAAAGATTTTGTGGAATCATCAATTTCTTCAGAAGATTTATACCACACGCTAGTGACTTATTGTATCCTATCATGGCTAGACGAGAGAAGTCATTTCGTTGGAACGACTATCCTGAGTTAGAGGAAGCGTACATCAAGATCTACGATTGTTTAGTCACAAATGTTCCGTTCCTASATTATCCGTTACCAGACATACCGTTAGAATTAGAGACAGATGCTAGTGACACCGGAATAGGAGGTACTTTGTTCCAAAGAGTGAACGGTGAAAAGAGGTATCTAGGGTTCCATTCAAGAGTGTTGAGCAAGAATGAAGTTTTGTATTCAATTCCAAAGAAGGAATTACTGTCTATTGTTGTTCATATCAATTATTACAGACATTATCTATTAGGAAGACATTTTAAGCTACATACAGACAGCAAAGCATTAACAGATGTGATCACTGCGTAACAACAGCCAAACTTCAAGAATTCAACGTTAGCAGGATGGATCGCTACGATTTCGGAATACAGTTTCAAAGTGTACCACATCAAGGGTGAACTTAACGTTTTACCAGATTTGTTATCCAGATTGAACAGAATTGCCACATCTACTGACGAAGAAGAGAGATTACTAGACGAATCGCATCTAGGCCATTGGGGCGCTGGAGGGATGCATAATTACATACGCATGAATCATCCAGAACACAAGATCAAAAATCTTTTCAAAAAGTGTTTGAACTACGTCAAGAAGTGTGAGATTTGTCAGAGAGTTAATAATCACCGTATTGGATATGCTCCATTGAAAGAACCTATATTCTGTATGCCAGGCGAACATATACACATAGATCTTATGGAGATACCAGAGAGTCATAAAGGTTACAAATTATTGTTAGTTATAGTAGACAAGTTTTCAAGATTTGTATGGTTGAAACCTATTATTGAAAAGACAAAAGAAGTARTATCAAGAGAGATAATCAATACGTTCATGACATTTGGTTTTCCTCAAACAATCAAGTCAGACAACGGAAAAGAATTCATCAATTCAGCAATCGAAGAAGTTTGTAAAGTAGCAGGTACTACTCACAATAGAGTGATCGCATATAATCACCATGCAAACGGTTTAGTAGAAAGCCACAACAAAACTATTCGTACCTTGTTGTTGAAACTGAGTTTAGAGTTGAAACACAAGACATACAACGAGTATTGGGAGGACCTTGTACCAGCATGCATGTTTGCTATGAACAGCAGAATCCACTCAGAATTAATGGCGACACCGTTTTCACTTATGTTTGGAAGAGGACCTTTCAATCTCTCATCACCTTCAGCAGACGATGAGAAATCAATGGAAAGAGATCGAAAGAAGATGACAGAGTTCTGGGCTACACATAAAGATATTGTTCCAAATTTGTTATACAAGATGAGTATGAACGCACATAAGAAGCAAAAATACCTTAAGAAGACAGATGTATACAAACCCGGAGAGACTGTGATGTTACGGGATCTAAAGAAACGTAAAGGTGAACCAGTTTACGAAGGACCTTATGAAGTTGTCAAGGAAACTGACATCAATGGAGAATATATTATCAAGAGTAATGTCGAGGATAATATCAGAGCACCAGCAAATTATCTCAAGAGAGTCAAACTCAATGATGGTCAGACATTGTTAAACAGACCACAGTACCAGGAGGAGTTCAGTGATAAAGATGATACTGACGAAACAGGTATTGATAATCAAAAGGATAAATCATTCGAAATACTGAAGAAAGCGAGGAATCAAATCACTGGTAGTGAAGAAGATTCAATAGCTTTAAGAAAGGCCAAACGTGTTATACAGAAGCCTAATAAATATTTGTAGTCTCGGTTAAAGACTAACCCTACAGTTACAGAGGTGACTTGTAGTTACAAGGGTTTTCACCATTATAGTTGGTTTCCCTACGTCCTGCACAGATGTGAGGTTTTACGAGGGTTTGGATACCTAGCTCCACCYTACGTCCTAATTAGAGGTTCAAGATACATAAAATCTTATTACGAGGGTATGGATACCTAGCTCCACCCTACGTCCTAACTAGAGGTTCTTACGAGGGTACGATTACCTAGCATCGCCCTACGTCCTAACAGAGATTAAGTTCATTTGTCTTATGTTGTCGGGAGTGTTGTAATCAGTTAATGAGTTACAATAACATTTTGAAGTTCAATTCAGGAATGCATGTGCATAGAGCAGTTCCTGGTGAAACTCGGCACGGTATAAAAGGAATGAATTGTGAACAAATAAACTAAGCTTATTGATCGTGTAATACTGTGTACTATTATACATAACATAATCACTATACAACTTATACGATTATTCATTACAGTATCTTATAAACAAAGTTGGAACCTCTAGCCCAGAATCGTCACTACCACTGCTGTAGTCACAGTTGGATCTGTCATCATACTCACACATGCTTACTTGGATAATAAAACAAAGTATTGAACAAATAAAATCGTATTTATTGCCACTAAAATCACATTTTTTTCTGTTGCTGTTGGTGTGTTGTTGGTGGCCAATAGCGCGAAGTAAAAACAATTCGATCTCATCTTTATTGTGTAACAGTGCCACTTTTAGTGCCCTTTTCGATGCTTGTGGGACGGCTTTTTTGACCCACTTTATTTTAACCACTAAAATGCACAATTTAGTGCCCTCGCACTACAATTAAGTGCCACTTTTAAAATCACGGGTTCTTGCATTTCATACACACAAATTCGTTCCCACTGACTCTGAATACTAATCCATCGCACTTCTTATTTTAATACATTCAATTTAAGCCATCTAAATACTGCTTTTGGCCGATGGATGGTTACTTCCATGGGCACATAAATCTACCAAACATTCAATAAGTGTAGTTCAATTTAAATAAGAATGTTTTGTCAAAAATCCACAAAGTGTTTGATGATGACGGAAGACTCTATTTTCTGTTTTTTTGTAAAAGATGTTCAGTGAACTGTGTCGGTCAACAGGCCATTATAAAAGAGAACGTGTCATGGTTCCTACTACAAAGAAAACRAAACACTCATAGTAAAGAGTCCAAACTGGGTGAGCGTGACAAAAAAGCAGATCCTTGAAAATAAAGTGCGTGATGTCTTCTCTAGTAAGATTTTAAACTAAATTTTCACTTATAAAGCTTAGAAGAAGAGGAAGAAGAACGAAGACGGAGATGAATCATGATTTTTCAACAGTAAAAAAAGCAATTGCCAAAGACGAAAACATGAGAGCTATTGCAATAAAGTAATGCTTGGAATAAAGAGAAAGTATGGGATGTTAATTCATCAAGACGGCTCTTTCAATCCAGCCGTGAAAAAAAACATTAACGATACAATGAAGGAAAGAAGAGACAGGCAAAGAATGAGGCCAAGACTAATGAGATGGAGGATGTTGCAGGGAAGTTTGGAATGACCCCAGAAGAAATGGAGAAGGTTCTCAAGGATCACCAAACCAAGGGTCTGGGCAATCCAGTTAGAGATGAAGATTCGCAAAAGTCTGATGTTCACAAATAAATTAATTATCTTGAAATCAATTTTCTTGCTGCTTCATTCTACGCCATTCCAACACCCAAAAGCTTCATAACAATCAGCGACGACCACCAGTGTCTATCACTATATTATGATTACCCTGCTTGCCACTGGTGGAATTTTATTGGTGATAAACATAAAGTTAAATTTGTTCCGGTAGTGTCTACTGAATTCTGAAAAATTGGTGTTGACCACCACTTTTTCCGCCGATTAGAAAAAGACCAAGTTGTTCTGCATTTACAAGAACCTGAACAACCTGTGCATACAGCCCCACAAGCAATTGTTCAAAACCTACAAAGACAAAGGGAGGAGGATAAGCAACATGAGGATGAGCAACCGTTAAAGAAAATGAGAACAGAAGAACCGTTACCTCCTACTATTACTTCACAAGACTCAAGGGATAATGAGGTTCAAACATTAAAAGATCAAATTGTGAGTCTTGACAAACAATTAATTGAGAAGGACGCCACCATCAAGAAACTTACAAATTTGAACACACTGCTTTAAGAAAAGTGTGGCTCTAAGCATGGAATCTTACATAGGATCAAAGAGCTTGTAAAGAATGAAGAAAAAAGATTGGGATTGTATAAAGTAGAGGCTCTATTTGTGAAGTTGACATTTGACTTCAAAAAATACAATGTGCCGTCCAAAGAATTCAATGCCTTCTTAGCTATAGAGAAACAAAAGCCAACGGCCATCCCATTGTATTGCAAACTGATACAGTTAAACCTTGTAAAGTATTACATGCCAAACGCAAAAGAGAAACCTGACAGCATTATTGTAAAGCAGAAAATGTCAAAGGAGAAGGTAGAAGATCTTTTAAAAGGGCTAAGAATCCATCCTTTATTCCGCGACGAAGATAGTTTGGTTGGGTTGATTGGAAGAGTCGTGGGAGTTGCGAGGGACCATGACAAAAAAGCTGCAACATTGACATCAAAATAAAAATTTATTTTTAAAAGCAGAAATTAACAAACAGTTAAAACAAGCATTTATAAATCTTTGTTATGAAAAAAAGCAATCAAGTGTTTAACAACTGTTATAATATAAAAATTAACTCTTAGTATTTTATACAAGAAAGGCCTATTGGATTGTAAAAAAAATAATAACATTAAATATTTTTTTTAAAAAATTTGGTTGTTTTTTAAATAATTAAATTATTTTTAATTTTTTAATTATTAATTTAATTTTATAAAAATGAGCTAGTTATTAATCTAAATTAAAACTGTCATTTTGCGTAGTTTTTTAAATTCTATTTAATAATGTTAATTTTGTAATGTAACATTATGGATTGATTGATAAATAAGGTAGCCAAAGTTAGATGAAAGTTGGTATACATTTGCGTTCTCAATCAGTTAGACTATTATAAAACATTTAAGATATAAGAAAAGCTTTCCCCTTCAAAGACGTTTGTCAGCTTTTTCTATTTTGACCAAACAGAGAAATTAAGCGCCTTGCACTTACTATGCTAAATAGATAGTTCCAAACAAAGAGAGCAATTGCCAAAACAGTTGGCACACACAAAAAAGCTAAAGAACAATCTTGTGCTATGTCACAAGTTTAAGCCAATATATACTTTAGAATTGGCCAGAAACAAAGGAAAAAGTCAGGCTAGGATAATATTAAGTCAAGGCAAGGATTTAAACTCTTTTGTGATAATACAATATTTTGTCAAAACTGAAGAACAACTAAATAAAGAAGGGTTTAATTACAAACAATACCTATTTTGTTTGTAAAGTAGACATATTGTCATCTATAATCTACTTTCAATAATAAAATTAAAATAAAAACATCATTTATTGTACATGTTAAAATAATTGTTGGCAAATTTAATAATAATAATGTTTTACATCTTTAGACTTTTTTTCGTCATTATTATTACCCAGTACTTCCTTTACTTGCTCCCTACAAATCCTCAATTTGTTGGTCCTTTATCAACAAGACTTTTTTCTGTATATTTTTTGTGTTGTGTCAGACAATCTCATTTCCTCATCTTTTACCCTTTTAACAATTTCTTTTCTATCTGCCAAAGTATACAACTTATAAAAAGAGGGGCTTAACTCAAAAATATTTAGAACTCTAGCGGATATAATCACTCAAATCCTGGATCATCGTCACAACTTGGCGGATAACTTATTAACCAAGTGTTTGAGACTTGTTTATATGAATGTTTGTCGAACACGTACTACAGCACATTTCAGTATTATCAGAAAAAGACTTTATTTTAATTACAAATGATTTCAATTTCACAGTAAGTCAAAAATTGAACTTGAAACCCTATTTGTCTTTACCTCTCATCACAGATCCATAATATCCGACACTTCCAACCGATACTTGTCTTATCTTTATGGTGCATTTATTATATCCAATTGCCAAGCCATTCATTAGTTACTGAACGTGCTGGGATCATTATCACGTGTCCATTCGACGTCAGTTTGTGTAGTTCATGTTATCTTACTTCCAAAACAATTTTTAAATAGCCTAAACAATTTTGGCTATGCCCAAAACAAAAATAACTTACCCTTTGTCAAATGCCACTATCTACACATCACGGTACACACAATAACACTGCTCATTCCCGTAATTATTATATCAGGCTCATTCCCTAGATATAGTAGTACCCAATCTGGAGATGTTGTAAAAAGTCTAATAGTTTGGAACTAATCCATCATTGGAATCCATAAATACTATCGAAATTGTGTATATGACTTTACTTACAATCATATCAAGATTTACAAACGTTGGTGACTTTATCATTATCATTTCATTTCTTGACAAGATCAACTTTCTCTTTTGGGTATCGCCGACCTTTGGCCGGCTCATTTAAGATATGGGCAACATCGATCTCTATCAAATGACTGAAGAGAGGATAGCTGCCATGGAGGATCAAGTTGTGACTGCAATATAGAAGTCAGAACAATCAATGATTATCGCTGGGGAAACCACAGGCTATTTTAGAGATTAGAGGGGCGATGGAAGCTACCCAAACTGTTCATCAAGAGCGATTCAATCTGAAGTTTAAGCATATGTCTGACGCTTTCATGGCGTACAAGAAGGATTAAGAGGAGCAAAAGTCAAAGCTTGTCAAGACAATTATTGACCTAATAGAAGAGATCAAACGCCAACAAGTAATGATGACAGAAATCAAGGACTTGGCAGAGACCGCACAGCTCCAATCTAAGGAGTGGTTCCAAAAGGGACTTTGTTTAAAGGATATGATACAGTGCGCTATCAACAGTGATCAACCTCATGCTGATAACTGGGTCAAGAGGCTAACCGATTGCAAAGCGCGCAGGGCTAAGTTTTTGACCAACCTATCCCTTGGTAAAGAAAAGTACATCCAGTATTGTACTTATTACAAAAGTACTTGCCCTATTCACGGTTTATACTTTTTGGATGATCCGGATATCATAAAAATCGCAATCGACTATTTTAAAACCAACGTTACTGTCATTGATGAAGACAGTGAAGAAGTGCTTATGAAATAATGAAGTATGGAGCACAATTGTATTTTACAAGTTGTAGTCAAGTTCCGAGGAACGAGAAACCAAATAATTTAATTCCCCAACATCAGGTGGTGTAATATTCTGAGACTTTCAATTAAAAGTATATATTGAGTTTCAAGAAATATGTAAACTAGGACGCTCAAAGTAATAAATGGCCAAGTAATGTAAAATGAGTGTGATTGTATAGATGCAATGAAACCTCTTGTGGGCTTGATGTACATGAGTCTCACAAAGTAATGTACAATTGTCCGCGACGCTTAATATATTGGTCCAAGTAATGTAATTATGAGGGACCAATAAATGTGGTTGAATAATATGGGAATGAGCCATATATATAACGGGAATGAGCGGTTATTGACGGGAATGAGCCGTATTAAAATGATAAATATCATTATAAATGTGCTGTGGGGCAGCACATTTCCGTCAGGTAACATCATGTGTGAGTCAACCTTCACTTCACCTCGTTTTACAATGGCAGGAATGGTTAGTGAAAACGGATCCCTAAAAAGGACGTGTCGGCTTCCTGAACTCTAATACTTCAATAAACTTCATATAAATCCAACTTACAAGCGAAAATGTGTTTTAAAACAAAATCATGTAAATCACTGAGAGTAGGCATGTTGCGCAAAAGGAATCTCTCCAAATAAGCGGTATAACGTTTACCATTCATTATAATACGACAGCGTTTAGGATCGTCAATGGACATGTAGTTGCGTATCAAATTTCGGGCTCTAGGCTCAATCAGTTTCCGCTCCTTCATGGATCGTATTTGGGGGTAAATCAAGTCATTATCAACAGATCAGCATGGAGGTAGGGTAAGTAATAATTTTTCAATACCCTGATTGTTGCGATCTCCCAATAGGTGCCCGCCCATACACCGTGCTGTGTTCTTTGACTAACTGTTCAACATTGGGATCTTCTAGAAAAACCCCATTTACAGAAATGTAACTCATGTAAAACATAAATGCTTGTGGAATAATGGCAGTTGCCTCCAGTTGCAGGATCTTATCGTCGTGCACGACTATTTGTACTCATGTTTGGTTGACTTATTTTTATCCAAAACAAATGCTGAAGCTCACCCTTATCGCACGTCTAAGTGACTGCCTCCCGTTAACGGAGTCCATGGAACCAACAAGTGATGCAGAAATTGAACAATACAAAAAACAGCGAAAAAATATACTTCAGCAATTAAGCAGCAATCCGGTACCTCCAGAGAAATTAAGTGTAGACTCTGGTAACTATGCCTTCCAGTAAGAAAAATTGCGAGAATACATCAATAACTCGAAAAAAAGCGTTGTGACTGAAAGCGGAGTCGCCTTTATGACTCTTTGCGAGAAGGCATACAGCACGCAACTCGCATATGGTTTTTTGGCTGACATAAAGGGAGAGTTTTTGAATTTGTACGGTTCCGAAGTTGCAAAAGTAGACCGCCCCTACGCTTTCATCAAATTTGGTACGTGTAGTACTGTTACTTGACAACTCATAGAAATAGACAGTTTTATACAAAAAACCATCAGAGTATACTCTGATACTCGCACAAAAAGAAACATTCAAAAACTCAAAGAAGAATTAACTGATGTACAGCTGATTATACGCAAAAATGTCCAGGACGTGATTGGTCGTGGATCTCAATTAAATGGTAATTGACACACATGAACGATTAATCATTGTAGAAATGAATGATAAAAGTCAGATGATTGCAATGAACAGCAACACATTTAAAGTAGGAGCAAAAGATTTGAATCGACTTTATTACTGGAAGACATACGGACCAGGGTGCGTCGTGTTCCTGGTTGTTATTTTGGTTTTTGTTCTTCGATTCTATCTGTTCTAAATAAATCAAATTTTTAAAATTAAACATTTTATTATCATCAAGAACGTTCAGCATGACACATGGGACAATTTTTATACTTGTACACAACATGGTCGAACGCTCTGTGCTTACAAGAATTACATCTCCAGAACTCATTTACAAAAATATTTCTTCCAGTCACCACGCATCCATAAAAAGGTGTTCCGCAATGACTACAATGACTCTCATAATCACTGGCCTCACACTTGCACTGGGGACATTCGTTTTTAGGCGATTGGTCTTCTCTGCGGGGTGGGTATTTTGTAAAGATGTCGACTGCTAGTGATTGGAATTTAATCTTATCTTCGTCGCTGCCTTGTAATGTCTCCAATTTCATAAAGGCTCTGGAGCACGTCTTAAAGTCATGTGCAAAGTAACCGGTCAACGCCAACACGCTGTACAATTCTCTCGCGCCCAACACATCTTCGTATTCGGTCAACCTTAGACTGGTGTTGAGTGCGTCCACTAAATTCTCCTCCGATAGTTGACGTTGTGCTAACATGTAATAGTGATAAGCTTCCGCTCCATGCCACGAATTATCCAAATTCTTGTCGAACCCTGTGGAACTGTCGTGTTGCATCAATCCTTGGAGAGCAGATGCCGTCTGTGAAACGTTAATGATGGAATGAATGTAAAACGTACGCTCTTTGACTCTCCATTCTGATCCAGTAATCGTTTCTTGTTGGTTTCAATTTCTAGTGCTGCCATCACGTATAACATTTTGGCTTTCATGGGCTGCAACTTGACCCTTCCAACTTCCCTTGCGACCTATATGTGAGTGGTGTCAAGATGAATCAACATACCTTTGTTAATAGTTTAGCAGACTCTGTGTTGCGGTTGGCCTTTTGATACAATTCTATAGCCTCTGGTATCTTGTTCTTGTCCACCAAGTGATTTGCGTACTTGTACAAAATGTCTTCAATCTCCTTGACGTTATACTTCTCTGCAAGCTGTACTGCTCTGTCCCATTGGTTTAATTCGACGCAACAATCAATTGCTGATTTTGTCTCTCCTGCCTTCAAGTATGCGGTCACTGCATGTTCACATATTCCAACCGACACGAATTGATCGCCAATGTTGACTAGTAGGTTGGAACGTTCTGGTAAGGTGTCAATCAACTTTTCAAGTGATTTGAAGTCCTCCACCAAGTAATAAATCTATACATGTGTGGGTAAAGTATAAAATGAAGAATTTACCTGTATGAGCTTTTCAAAGTTGTCTGACTTTTTGTAATGTTGTAGTGCTTTTGTCCATTGTTGTCTGTCTGCATAATACTCTCCAATCTTATCATGAACGGTCGCTAACTGGGTGTCATCTCCTGTTCCATCTCTTAATAATTGTAGGACCCCAAACCAATCCCCAGCCTGCATGCGCATCTCAATAGCGAGATCTTTTCTATCAATGTTGGTGTAAATCTTTTCGGCCTCATCCGTCTTCTTGAAGTGGGCTGCAACTTCTGCTAATTGTTTGTTCCTGTCATCCAACTCTCTGATACGTTTGACGAACTGGACACCCTGATAATCTGCACATTGAATGAAGGCTTTATAGGCAATGTTAAAATCCAACTTTTCTAAACTTGCTGTGGCCAGTAACTTCCATAATCGTGGATGTGGATTGTCCTTGATAAACACCAAAGCATCATCTATAGATACACTTCTTAATATTTCCTTGGTATCCCTAAGAGATCTAGTTTCGTACTTGAGTACGTGATCTCTGGATGGTTTGTCTGGGGCCATCATGATTTCATCCAATAAAACAGCCTTAATCATCAAATTATTAAAATCACAAATATAAGCGCTACTCATGACTGGTTCCTCCGGAGTGACTCCTCTAAATGTATACATTTTTGTCTTCTCCATGATTGCGAATAAATCTGGATTATCCTCGGACCATCTCATATCCCATACTTCCTTTCTCTCTACATTTAGTGACTCTACTTCAGTCACTGGTAGCTTCTTCTTGCGAGCAAGTTGAGTGGATGTGTTTAGTTTATGTAGGCTAAAAATACCGTTGATATCAATAACAGAAATTTTTTTGGAGTCACAAGAAGCTGATATCATTTGAGGTCTACACTTCAAGATGAATTTGGATATAAGCTGGACGTTTGGCAGGGTGGAATATTGATGTACTAGTCCTGAAACTCTGGCAACAAAAAGAGATTCATTGTGAGCGTAAATAGCACAAATGGTATCTGTGGTGTCTGCAGATTTAAAGTTAAGTTTCAACTTGTCTTGAGTAGATGATACCGGTTTGATGTTCACGTCGTCAATGTCGAAGATGTATTCAATCTCCTCTTTTGTTCTAAGTGCAGAATTCATGGCCATTGAAAAATCTGATTGTTTTGAGTACTGAGCCTTGTACTGCCAAATCATAATACTTTTGTCGCTGGCGATGATAACGTGACATTCAGTCATGGCGAGATATATAGGCTCTATGGGTATGTACTTACTCTCAACTGGTGAACCAATAGAATTACACATAATAAGAGCATATTTAGTGTCGTTAGCACCATCAGTCTTTGTTGCAATCACACAAAAATCTCCGTGTCCTCGGATGGAAATTAACCTCTTGATGTACTTTACATTCTTTTCTCCTGTTTTTGTATTCCAAAACACCACACAGTGTTCTGGTCTCTCCACTTTTGTAAAGCAGTATGCCAACGTTTTGTTAAAGTACGCCCATTTGTAATCAGGTCTAACATTCGCAAAATAAACAAATACATCCACTGCAAGAGCTATTCTTAACCCAGTACCTTCCCACGACAATGATGAAATATTGGTACCTGGTACTTTTAGAGATTTCAAATGGTGCCCGTAGGGTGTGTAAAATTGTACAATTGATGACGGTGACTTCACTTCTGGTTCGTTTGCAACTGGTTGTTCTTGACTGCCAGCAATGGCTAAAATAGTTCCGTTTGAGTTCCATTGTGCTTGGCTGATAGTCATACCAGTGTCTAATAATACTGGATCTATGTGGTGGTTAGCGAAATGTATTAATTGTCGAATAACCTACTTTCGTCGACCTCACTTCTCATGAGCTGACACCATCCATTTATATAACAAACCGCTAGACTTGGAGAATTTGGGTCTGCATACCCCTTGATGCCGTTGTACCAAACAATTCCAACCAATATATCTTGCTCTCCTGCTGGTTGCTGAGCATTGGGTTGTGAAGATAGTTCCAGTGATGGATTGGGAAGGTCAGAGATGCACGTGATCTTCATTGACATTAGCCTTGATCCTGATTTTGAATCAAATATATGAATATTTCCCTTCATTGATCCGAATAGTAGAAATTTACCATCAGGTGACCACTCGCACCTGGAAAGAGCAGTTTTTAGATCCTTTCCCCATAGTCTACTTCCGTCCACGCTACCAACGATGACAGCCCCATCTTCGTAAATGATACAAATTTTCATTCCATCTGCGGTCCATTTCATGTCCTTTACGACACTTTTATTCCTAGCGTTGACCATCTCCTCGTGCCAAGTGCCCTTGTATAACTGCCAAACAACAATTCTCCCCTTGTCATCACTGGAAGTTAATTTTCTGTAACAATCATTCCAGCACACCACTTGCACTTTGGCTAACCAGAATGGTTAATTAAATTCAAGTATTGATAGATTTTACCCTTATGATGTCCCTCTAGCGTTTGATTCATTGTCAAGTTGTTGGGAGCTGCAATTCCCTTTTGTTGTTTCCCATCATCGATACTTTCCAACTTTAAAACTTTCAGCAGACCATCACCGCCGCAAGCTATCCAACCTTGCTCTCCGTTCCAGCTGACGCAGTATAGCTTTTGGTCTTTTGGAATGGCAATCTTCTTGGACAGATATATCCACATTGTTGCGCCAAAGAGCTTTACAAAAAAAAGAACAACGGTTGACAAAAAAATACAATTTTAAATCAATTTTCCAGCCAAGAATGCCAAAATGGCGACCACAATCAACACAATGATGGAAAATTGTTGTGTGGTGGGGTGTTCCGCTGCCACTACGGCCTTTTCTGCAACCTTTTCTCCGACAGCTTTATCTGACTCGTTGGATATTGATTTGCTTGCTCTCTTTCTCAGCAAGGCCTCGCTATCAACCTTTCTCTCTAAAATGGCATTCTTCTCTCTCTCGCGTTGTAACTCTGACTCGTGCATGATTTGCATTTCCTTTATTCTCTGTGCACTGTTTTGTAATTTGACCAATACTTTTTGGTGCTCGTCCAATAACCTCTGGTGCTCTGCTCTATCGATGCTATCGATTTGCTCCAATCTCTCTTGTTTGGCGCTGCTCCTGTCGCTTACAATCTTTGTGGTTTCCTTTTCCAAGAGCTCCAACACATTTTGTTCGGCAATTTGACGCTCTTGTTGCTCCATGGCTGCTCTTGCTTGACGATCCCTCTCTTCGCGCAATCTCTGCATTTGCATTTGTTGCTCCACCAATTTTCTTTGTTCAGTTTCGAGCAAATCTCTTTGCTCTTTTTCCCTTCGTTGTTGCTCTAATTGTTGCTGTTGATCTTGTTCGCGCTTCTTTAACTCTTCTTGCTCTCTAGCCAATTGTGCCTCTTGTGCTTGTCGTTCGGCTTGAACTCTTGCTTGGTTGTCGCGATCCAATTGTCGCTGTTCCTCGTTGCGTCTTTGTTCCTCGCGTGCTTGTTGCTCCAACTGTTGTCTTTGTTGTTCCTCTCTTAATCTGTTTTGCTCAGCTTCTTGTGCGAGTAATACTGCTTGCTGTGCTGCTAATTGATCTGCTTGAATTTGTTGGGTATTTGTAGATGAAATGGGCGAGGATGGAACGTTGACAAATTGAGATGTAGTTGTTGTTGTTGCGACTGGTGCTGAGGTGTCGAAAGTGAGCGCTGGTTGTTTCGTGTTTCGAGGACTCAACAAGTCTTCGTCCTCGTCAGAAGCATTCGAAGCCATGGACCTCTTCATGAAGGAAACATTGAGATCATCACCCAACAACTCGTCCACGAAATTAGTCTTGTAGTTAAGCTCTTCGATGGTGATTCCGTCATTGTATTGGGTAATCTTCATGTTGGTGGGTGGATTCTCGAAGAAGCACTGTAATTTTTGCATCACGATGGTCTTCGCATCCACTTTCTTGAACTATTCACGAGTGTTGGTGACGTGAAAATAGTGGACTTACCATTTCTTCTACCATCTCCAACAAACCTTCGTTCACGTAGTTTAGAACCACACCCTCGACACGGAACTTGTCGGATGACGTAGGTATCTCGTCTAAACCCTTTTGTTGTAGTATGACCTCTACTTTCTCTTGAGCGTTGGGTCCTAGAACTCCTTGCTTGGGCTTGACCAAGTACCTTTTAGGCGAGTTTGTTTTTAGTTTGAAGATTGCATATTTATCAGTTTTATTAGTAATGCGCACTACACAGGTGATTGGTCTGTTTAATGGGGGAGGGAAGTATAGATCAGTGGGGGAAATACTGAAAATATCGGTTTGTCTTCTATAAATCTTGTATAGTCTGCCGGGATTGTCGGCATTTTTGGCCTCCTCAACAAGCTCGTTCAGGGATCCATTATCCTTCAAATCCCTCAAATCATTAATACCCTGTTATATGAGGTTAGTCATTGTATTAGTAGAGATAATGTACAAACCCCGATGTGGCTGTCGTTGAAGAATATCTGGGGCATGTCTTGTTTGCCGTTGCTCAATCTACTCATAATTTCGAAGAGGTATGGTTTAGTGTCAACTTTAATCTCTGACGCATCTCCTCCTGCATCTTTAATCAAAGCTTTGGCTTCGTTACATTCATTTTTGGCCAATTTATTTGTGAACACATATATTCTACCTATGTAATCCTTTGTTTTACGCTTTGGTTCGGAAAGGGATCCTTTAGTCTGTACTGGGGCCATGATGATATTTTGATTTTTGTCAACTGAAATAGACATTTTATAAATAACTCCAAAAGGAACATTGTTTCATGAACAAGACGAAATTATACAAACAACAAAAATTTATCATCACAATATATTCAATCTAGAATGGTTCTCAACAGCTCTTGGAACTCACACTCATTTAAACACTGTCCTTCGCTCCTGTTCTCCTCTGTTGGCAGGCAACCCTCACATGTGAATATATCATATTCTTCTTGTTGGTGTTCTTGTTGAATACTAGTAGTTGTTGCATATAGCTGATTGCATAATTGGTTTTGATGATTGGTATACTCCCAAATGGTCTCTTCCAAACTGGTTTTGATGTTGTTCAATCGTACTTTCCATAGATTGGATGAATCCGAAATGTTCTTGACTGCAGTGTAATCATCTTGAAGTATTTGAATAAGCACGCCGCGATCCTCCAGGCCACTTGCGAAATCCTCCAAGTGTATGTTCGCAGCTGCGATGATCAACACCCCAACCATTTTAAAAATTATTTTTTTATTGAGAATTACCGTAGTAATATTATCTGCTTCTCTTCTTGCGCTCTTGTGATCTCCTATCTTTTGAAAGTATTGTAGTTGCGCACCATGAAGAACCAGTGTACATATGGCCCATCTTCTAGTTACGCATGGGAGATTAGGCTCCGATCCCCCAAATATGGTGGTAAGAATCTTGGAGAACTTTTCAAGGCGTTCAACATTCAATGGGAATTGTTGATTCGAATTATTTCTGAGGTCTGTATAAATCTTCTCGACGTCGCTCTGTGGCAGCCATATATCGCTCGACTTGTCCTTCAGTTGGTAGTGCTCGTCCATTGGAGCTTTTCCATAAAAGTCTCGTAGCGTGAAGCAGCGTTCAATGTACTTCTTGAGCATGATCTCCAAGTCGGATTCTTGTTCGATGAGTGCCTTTAGAGAACGGTAGTCATGCTCGACAAAGTTGAGCCTTTTGTCTCTAATTCTCTGTTTGGAGTGGTAGTCAATAAACATCTTGACCAAATTGCAGTAGAAATCTGCACGCACTATTTCTGCCTCAAGTGCGCAATATGTCCCCAAGAAGCAGCAGCAAGCCACGGTGACATAGCTTTCCACTAAATAGTCTAACTGTGGGGCTATAAGAGTTCTTGCTTTTTCAAAGTATACCTTGCTCTTCTCTGCTTCATTGTTGTACTTTGTAGATATCGCGTATGCACAACACACAAGAGCAAATTCCTCTCTTGGTACTTCAGAGACTACAGTGGTGTCTCCTCTCGAGTCCTCCTCTTCCTTCTCTACCATTTTCACAACCTCTCGGACCCTGTCCTTAGACATGACCGGCATATTAAACTTCAACATCGTTAGAATAGTCGAAGTCATACTGCTTCCCTCTTGGTCAAGATTCATATCTGGAGATACGAAGTTTTTATCAGGTTCTTGTCGTATCTTTTTTTTATTTTGATCTTCGTATAAGCATAATTTCTTTCTTTTGGTGCATAAGCCACACGCTGGTAGTAACCTGTCACACTTCTTGTGCTGCCTGCGACAGTTAGAGCACGACTGCTTCGAAAGTAGTACACCAGATAGGTTGCTGTTAAATGTCATCTCGTCCATGTTGCACATGACTCCGTTATTTTCTAAATTTTACTCGGTCAAAGTTCTGAAACAAGACTTTTTTGGTTGAGCGGGCTATTGGTAACTGGGCGTATCAATTATGCTTCAATTTATGGGTTTCGTCATTGTTGAAGAAAAGAGGTCCAAACTGCGAAAAAACACAATCCGGCCTAAAATAGGTGTTGGTAATTAGTGTGGTGTTCACAAATTTCAAACACAACCAAATAATATTGTTACAATGGACCGTGTCCTGCAGAGGAGCGACACGTTTGAAGCAGGTCCAACATTTTCTTTGCTGTATCCACAAGAGTTTTCTTCATTCTTGCTTTCTCCACATGGGCAACAGTCCTGTATATGTGTAAAAACACAACAATCGGGTCAAGTTGTCATAAAGAATTTGGAAATTAAAATTATTAGAGGTAATCTAAGAATATCTGGCAAGTCTTGGAGCTCTGTAGATTCTGAAAGACCTACACATATCAAAATCATTGCAATGCACGGATGGCTTGATAATAGTGATTCTTTCGCCAGATTAGCCCCAATGATTGTACAGTATTATTATGATAATACACATGATGTGCAGGTTACTATTGTCGCATATGATCAAGTCGGTACGTTATAAAGTGTTTGTATATGTTTACCAAATACAGGTTGCGGTTGGAGTCAGCATAGAGGCGGCGACTATGTAAATTCAGCCATAGAATATAGCATGGATATGATTGAGGTAATAAATGCTCTTGGGTGGAGAACGTGTGGGGTTCTCGCCCATTCTCTAGGATCAAGCGTCGCTTTGACTACAATTTCCACGTTTGGGGAGAGATTTGAATTTTACGTATCAATAGATTCTTTCGGAACTTTCACAATGCAACATCCTGACGTTGAGGCTCCGTTCCAACTTCGACATGCAATCACGGACAGACTTAAATATAATCATTCGCTACTGGTTAATCCACAGGCCATCAAAGGACGCTCTCTGTTGTTCAGACCTCAGCAATTCGAAAAAGTAAAAAATTACAACAGAGAGGATGTAATTGATGACGCAGCCAATCAACTAGTAAAAAGGTACAGAATATACGGATTAGATAAACAGAGTGCACTACTTTTCTTACCAAGAATGTTACACATTGATGAACAGAATGTCATGAATTCGAGTTGGAACGCTGATCCAAGACTATATCATCACATTACGCCACTGCCCAGTGAGGCTGACATGGAAGCTTTAATAAAGAACATTAAATGTCCAACACTTTTGATTATGGCTGAGAAGGGATATCCATTTGATCGTAATAAGTTCCGCACAAGGTTGAATATTCTGAAGCATGCCGAAGTTATTTGGATTCCCGAAATGCACCACCACTTCCACATGAGCCATCCAGAACAAGTTCTCTCACATTTAGTCAAGTTTTTGGACACGAAGAATACTGTTCAAAGCCGATTGTAAACTTTTATTAAAATTTAATTAATTTCGTATTAGTCAACTTGTATTCAAGGTCAAGATTGTCAAGGTGATCCGCAATATAGTACAACTCCTGTGACAACCATAATTGTACCGGATGGGATAGGATTTTTGTAAAGACGGATTATCCCATCCGTGATGAATCCGCGGATGTATCCCAAGGATTGAATCAAGATATACAAGCAGTTCGCAATAAATGAATTTATTAGAAGTCTACATCCAAGTTGTTCTCAGGAGGACTAGCAAAACCAAATTACCGAAGAATGAAAGCCCACAACTTTCATTTACCTTGCCGCTTTATTATCAAATGTTTGATTTTCTCAATAACATCCGAGATCGAGTATCTCCATATCAGGACATGGATGACATTATCGTTGCAGCGGTTACAGAAGGTCTAGTGCATTTTAACAAGTACAAAACAAGGTGGATGGAAACGACACGTACTTTATGGCCTGCATTCTTGACCCGGCTCAATTACAAAATAAAGAACTGAAAGCGAAAGCAGGGTTCTCAGAATCAGGTGCGGACTTGAGTGATGTAATCACAACCCCTATTATGACATCACCAACACGTTTCAAAAACACAAAACGTTCGATGCACAGATTCTTTATTGAACAAGACAAATTCTTGATTGCTAAATAATGCCACTCAGATATGTAACGAACAACAAACAATACCTATCACAACATTATTCATCATATTTACTATACCTCACAACAAGTTCATCACTAGAGTCAAAAGGTATATTGAGCTTCTTACAAAAAGAGCCATACCCACCGCAATAAATCACATCAACATTGTTCACACTAAATGCTCTTCTGACCAGCTCTTGTGAGTCTTTACTCTTGATTTCAATCAATTTACAAACAAAGAAACCCAAAGTGTCTGGAGTCTCCATTAATACATTTTCAGTGCTGAAAATAGTTTGAAGGATGCTTTCGATCTGCTTAAAGTCCTCTGGAAATACTCTACACATTCTTGAAAGTACACCTGCGATGCTCTTCTTTGTATGAAAATCTGATTTTTCTTCGATTAATTTTGAACAAACTGTGTAAATGGAGCCCCTATCGAATAATTCAGATCGAATGAGTTCATCCAGAGCAGCGCACAACTCTGCTTCAGTGTTGGGATGCATGTACATTTGTAGTATTTGTATGACTTGAACAGCGCCGAATCGAACTTTGAATGTGAATTTTTTATGATGGGCGAGCAAGAAGATGGCTCCGATCTGTTCTGGTTGATTGTAGTATTTTCGATCGAATAACAAGCTCTCAATCTGTTGCACTTGGTTTTGAGTTATGGATGAGTAGTCAAAGTAATCTTCAAATTCCACATCCCAACCTTTTAACATTTCCAGGGTTGTGTCATCATATAAAGCTAATGGTTCTTTTAGAAAGCTTGTATTTGGAACTCTTCCAACCTCTATCATGCGTTATGCAACAAGTAGGTGCGTAGACAAACTTTTCATGTAGTTATAAACTGGAATCTTATTCTTTTTTATTCTGCTAGCAGCCTCTGGATTTTTGAGACCTAGAAGTTTACATTCTTCTTTGTGTGAATTATTCCAGTCCTTCAAACTGCACTCTGAACTACGACATTACGCTGCTATTTGTGAAGAGTACGAACCCACAATAATTTCTTGATAAACATTGTGCGCACCTCTGGCAATCCACATCGCACCTACCACAGTTGTCACACCGAGTCATTTCAGTTTACAAAATAGTTCGGAAACGCAGAGGATGAAAGAGCTGGAATTTATATTCAAACACAAATCAAATCAACTTCACCATAATACTTTTTATTAGTTGTAAGACAATTTCTGTCTGAAATGCTTGACCTCATGTTCAAGAACACAGTAAGGTGGTGCGGGTTCCTGCTCGTACCATTAGTGTCAATTATAGGCTGAATGTTATGTCTTGTTCTGTAACCTCAACTTTTTGTGAGTGAATGTCATTAAATTTTTTAATCTTGGAGTTGTGACATGTTGACAATTATAAATAAACTTACCTGCTGTGTTGACACTTCGGTCGGGCCTACTTTACCAATGTTGCTTTTTTTCTTGTTATTTGTGGTTTTATTGGCTGGTGCAGCTGAAGTTGTTTTCACAGGCTGAGAGTCATAGTCAAAAATGTCTTTTTCTTTTTTATTGTCTGGCTTTTTGAATTTCTGGGTTTCTTCTGCATTGTTGTTCTTTTTTTGGTTCTCCTCCTTCGCACTTTTTCCATCAGCAACAGATTTGTCTAATTTTATTTTCTTCCTGCCACCTTGAGAATCAGCAGGAGGGTCTTCAGGCTTTCTTTTTGTAGACTTCATTTGTTCGTTACGAACTTGCTCGGTGAGATAATGAATGAGAGGAAACCTTCCTGTTGAAAAATACTTCAATCTCACCTCTTTCACTAAACTCTCGGATAAGCTCTCTTGACTCGACTGTACCCTATTGACTGTCATTGTTTGCTGGAATTGATGGAAATTGAAGAATTATTGTAATAAACAACCAAATAATTTGAAACATTTTCACACACCATGTTGATGAGATACTGCGAAGGATGCTCCTTGTACACACTAAAGGTATGTCGATAATTTGAACACATAATTTATTCTTCTAGGCAAGCTGTGCAAAATGTGAAAAGGAGACCCGCTCTGCTCACCCAGCACGGTTCACACCTGATGATAAATATTCCAAGTACAGAGTAGAGTTAAAGAAGAAATATGGATTATTGCCAACCCAAAAGCCAGCTGAAGAGTATTAAATTGACATTTTTAAAACATTTATATAAAAACAAATTCTTTATGATCATAATTACTTTACTTAAAAAAATATATAAACTATATCGTATGCCAATCTAAAAGTTAGTAGTGTAAATTATAATAATCATCTATCTACATACGTCCAAACCAAAACGTAAGTCTAAAATAAAAGATTAAGCATTTGTATTGTAGTTGTAAGCTTACCAT
Source organism: Acrasis kona (assembly GCA_026419775.2). Lineage (NCBI taxonomy): Eukaryota > Heterolobosea > Eutetramitea > Acrasida > Acrasidae > Acrasis > Acrasis kona. The sequence goes on along the minus strand of JAOPGA020001130.1, from coordinate 4,690 downwards.
TGCGCCTTGTACAAAACCTCCTGTCAAAATGCTCATCCAGCTGGTGAATAATCCGTCGATGGACAACTATAAAGGTTATGTTATTTGTACTTTGATTTTCTACCTTGGGGAGCGTAGCAAAAAGGAAGATGGATATGACGATCGAAGATATCACGTAAACTAACAACCCCCATAAACTCGTCAATCCAAAGACACCTGCAAGAATTCCAAACACAACTGCTCCAAATGCGCGGCATTTATATATAATATTCTCATTATGTGCAATCTTGTCTTGTGCATAGACGTTGTCAGAGGATGCCTGTGGTTGTTCTCCCAACATGTTTTTTTTGTAATTGCCGCACCATCTGCACAACTTGATCAAATCCCTAGACGAAGACTTTAATTAAAACCCATGCAAAAATGTCCTGCAGAGGGCAATATTGACGAGGCAATATATAAGTCCAAAATAGATATGCATACATTCTGAAAATATCGAGTACATATCAATGCACGTGAAAAGTTTATAGACTCGGACAAATGAAAGTTTTAACTATAGAATGTATATATATTTGAGTGGGGTCGTGTCCTTTCCTCCCAGTCCAGTTTCTGTTCAAGTTGGATGAGCAGAAAAGAACGACTATAAAAGTCTCAGCACCGGGGAATCGAACCCCGGTCACAAGAGTGACAGTCTTGTATTCTACCACTATACTAGTGCTGATTTTGTGACTTTGTTTTGATACATGTTACGTAGCGAAAGCCTTATAACATGGATCATCTCAATATCGACTATTTTTTTAATTAAAATAAAAATGTTCAAACTTGCTGTTTATATAATATGGAAACTATAGACTTCAATCACTGTGAATCAAAATCTGCAAAGTTACTATTAATGAAGAATTCGTTACAAAACCGGTCTATTATTTCAAAAGCATCAGAAAGTTCTGCAAATCAATCAACCTCGGTCAATTTTTTGATTTATTAATATCATTTTTTCCAACCACATTCAACAAAAATAGAAACAAAACAAGATCGAAGAATGTCAGGAGTCACAGAAACCAAATTCAAGACCTGTAGCAACCCAAACTGCAAGTGTGGATCAAACTGCACGTGTGGAGAGAAATGTAGTTGTGATAAATCTAACGATCGTAAGAGATTATTACATTTTTTATATTAATTCAAAAGACAAACAAGAAGGCAGAAGCTGCGGAAACCCAAACTGTCCTTGCGGAAACAACTGCAAATGCGAAGCTGGAAAATGCAAGTGCGGAGGAGGTGCTGAGCAAACAGAAAAGAAGGGATGCGACAACCCAAACTGTCCTTGCGGAGGCAACTGTAAATGTGGAACTGGATGCAAATGTGGAAAAAAATAATGTCACATCACAATAAAACATGTTAATCTAGTAATTAATTGCTTGTTTCATTTCAATTGCGTTTATTGATCCAATTTAACAATTCCAAAGTCAATCAAACTCTCTGCAAAGTCCAATACGCTGCTCTCAAATGGAGTCAAAGTTACGCCCAACTCCTTTTCAGCCAAAGAACTATCGAACTTTTGTTTTTTGTGCGTTTGGACACCATCAACGGGTAACTTGGCGTTAGGGTACTTCTTCCTCAACACATCAGCAATGTCAATCATGCTGTATTGCTTTCTTGATGTAACCATGTACCTCTTGTTAATCGCGATCTCCTTTTCAGAAGCTACAATGTGTGCAAGCACGATGTCACGAATGTCTGAGATGGCGACCACCATGTCCGGTGCTCCATCTTGATGAGTTCCATCAAGCAGGCTCTTGACAGTTTTGACACTGGTGGCATCTGTGCGAGAAGAGTTGACTGGCCCAAATACAAGACCAGGGTGAATTGTTGTGAGCTTCAAGTCGTTCTCTTTTGCGAATTTCCAAGCAGCCTTCTCTGCTTCTGTTTTGCTGAAGGGATATGGTGCTGACTCGATTGTAGCCTCCGTGTTCCAATCCTCGTGAGTGAATAAATGATCTATTGTTGATGGTCTTATAATTGTTGCAACAGACGCTGTGAGCACAACTCGATCAACCCCGGACTCCTTGGCTTGCTTCAAAACATTCATTGTTCCCTTGACTGCTGGATCTACCAAATCTCTTTGAGGATCTTCAACTTGTCTTTGGAATGGAGATGCAGTGTGGAACACAATTTTTACCCCCTCGAAGGCATCTTTAAAACTTCCTTCTTGCAGTAGGTCTGCAGAAAACAATTTGAGTGATTGTTCTGCCTCAGGGACCAGTTTAGAGAGGTGACTGTATTTGTTGTCCGATGGATCTCTGACAGTTCCGTTAACTTGATATCCTCTTACTAGTAATTCTTTTACCAAGGCAGAGGCGATGTATCCTCCTGCACCTGTGACTGCAACTTTGACTCCTTGACTCATTGTAATAAATAATTTGTTGACGTTTTACAAGATCAGGCCTAGTTTATTTGTTTCCGATATCACTCCTTTTATCCTACATTATGACCCATCGGGTGCGCATTCATATAAAGTTAGCACTGTATTAGAATCTCACTTCTTGAACAAATTCAAGGGATTGTTGTGACAAAAAACAGAATTTTAGTGATTACACATGCATTTTTAAGGGTCAACTGTCATTACCCATTATCTAATATTAGACTCTTTTTAACGGGTATCTGGACAGATGCACAAGAAACAGAGGTCTCTGCAGATTCTACTAGACGAGTTCAAAGGTCTTATTGATGATGACGTTATCAACCTTGTATACAACGAAAACAATGGCAACTTAGACTGGTCCCTACAACAACTAGGTTCCATAATTCAAACAGCGAAAAAAGAGGAGGTCTCTATACACGATGAGGAACACCAGGAGAATATTGATTTTTTATATTGCATGTTTAAAAGAGATAATGAAGATCCCTACTTTGATAGGGAGGTAATAGAAATGGTGCGTTCGTATATAGAAGTACATTTTATCCCTATCATAGTTTTACGAAGAGAAAAAAATGGACGTATCTAAAACTCTAAACGCGTTACTACGCGCTATTGAGACAGAGAGCGAAGAGACCAACGATGCTCAAGTGCTTGGTAGTATGTACAACCAACCACTTGAGACAAAATCAATTTCCAAAGAAGATTTTGAAGAAATGTTAAATCTTCAAAACTCTCTTCCAAATGCCTTGATTAAAATTCAACCGAGCCAACCATCAGGACCAAAGCCAAAAAAGAATCAAAAGAATGACGACAAAAAGAAGCAGCTAGAAAAAGAACAACAAGAGAAGATCCATAACTTGAAGGAATTTTGTCCCACAGCAGAAATTGCTGTTATCAAATTCATACTCAAAGAGTGTGATTGGGACGTACAGCGTGCTTTTCAACAGATTGAAGGTAACGCTCCACAGAAAGCAATTCAATCCCCTAACAATAAACCTAAAAAGCCGAAAGGGAGAAAGTTCAAACCGGCACCGGAGTTATTTGGTGCTGCTAATGGTCATGTTGCCAACAGGTGGATAGAGACCAAACCTCAAGCCATAGACTATGGTACATTAACCGCATCTGGATCGGAATCAACACCTCTGGAGGCCCAAGTCACAAAGAATAAGGACATGAACTCGTTGTCATCTAGGATCAAAATTGATAAACTCAAAAACATGATCTCCGGTTGTGGTCTACCTGACAGTGTTCTTGAGGACATTTTCGAACAATCTGGCCACACAGTGAGTGCTACCATTTCACAATTAAAAAAGATGTATCCCGACGTCGTGTTTAAATCTAAGCAAGAAAATAACAACAACGAAAACATTGTCAACACCACACAGTCAACATTATCAAATCAGGCTTCATCGAAAGTGAGGCGGGTGCAGACTGCTTACTATCATTCGGACGAATCCAAGGCGCAAAGTGCGAGAGCGATGGCTCACGATTATTGTTGCGTCAGAAATCAATTCTTCCAACTTGCCTTAGAAGCATACAGACGAGGAGATGGTGCGCGTGCCAGAGAGTTTAGCGAACGTGGTAGAGAAGCCGATCGTGCTAGCAAGGAATCTCATAGGGAAGCAGCCGAACATACATTTGCAGTGGTTAACAAGGATCGCTTTGGTCAAAGAACAACCGACATTTTGACGATTGATTTGCATGGACTGCATGTGAAGGAATCTTTAGACAAACTTGAACTGTTTTTAGACGAAATGATTTACTGTGACCAGTCACAAAAGTCCAAGAGCAACCGTATGAACGTCATCACTGGTATGGGTAAGCACTCTCATGGAGGATATTCTCGCATCAAACCTGCAGTAATACAATACTTGAAGGATAGGGATTATAGATTCTCTGAGAGTGTTCCTGGTGTAATTCAAATTAGACTCAAGCCATCTCAGATCAGTCAATATGACAAGTAGATTGAAATAAAATGTTATTTTTATATTAACTAAAAATAGTATTCCTATTTAAAAACTTTGTTCAGAATTCTGCTGGTGTCAGAAAAGAAAACAAATGGTACACAGTGCTTGGAATTCCTTCGATACAACAATGTCCACAATGACTACAACAAGCGAGAGCCCTGGAAGCCCAGATTTTTCAACCAACGACATAGGGTACTCTATCAATGATCCAAAAATTACTATTGTCAAGGAAGTAGTTGTTGATAGTATCATTGAGAACAGAACCATAGAGAGGCACCATAGAAATATTGTACAAGAAATCAGAGAACAGCCGATAGTGGAGGTGGAAAAG
>JAOPGA020001128.1:0-10968 GCA_026419775.2 Acrasis kona | reverse complement strand
CAGTAGAATTTGCACAATGCCGCATGTTGAGTTGCTTGTACCAGAGTTTAACTCAATAGAGGTGGTATTTACAGACGAGAAGAGTTGTGTTTTGAGAGCAATATATAATGGACGTCCCGTAAAGATTAAAACACATCTCGGAACACTTGGGAAGAATTCAGAGGTGGAGTGTCTGAGAAGAGATTTTACACTTGGAAGACATATATCAAGTAGTGGGGGCATTCATTTGATAAAATACCTACAATTTATTGAGAAACGGTTTGACGAAGAAAGAATCGCGTGTTATATCGTCATGGAAGATTATATTGGAGCAAGTTTAGACTCGCTCATACCAAAAGAAGGTTATCAAATAGATTTGTTCTTGAATGTTGCAATTCAATGTGCCCTAAGCATTCAATGCGTCCACCGTAGTGGCGTGATTCATAAAAACATAAAACCATCCACCATGGTCAGTTTAACAACCATTCTAATTGCTATAACAAGACTAGATAATAACGAAGGAAGGTAGAGTCCTCCAAACAGATTTTAGCTGTGCAACGAGAGTGCAAGAGGAGGTTGAACAATCATCCATACTTATAAGCAGAATGTATGGTACAGCAGGTTACATCAGCCCAGGTATTAATACAAAATTTAATTTCAACCAACTTTTTATAGAGCAGACAGGGCGAATTAACAGGACGATTGATTTTCGAACGGACTTTTATAGCTTGGTAATTTGAACCATACAATTTATAAATTGTTAAAACCTGTAGGGAGTAGTGCTTTATCAACTGATAACAGGTCATCTTCCTTTTGAGAGTAGCGACCTTGTTGAGTTGATTCACAGTCATATTGCAGTCCGACCACCACCCCTCCCGTCTACAGTTCCAAGCGTGGTATCGGAGATTATTTACAAATTATTAGAAAAGGATGCAACTCAACGATATCAAAGTTGTCAAGGAATAATCGATGACTTAAAGAGGTGTGCAGATACTCTTAATGGGACGACGATACCACATTTCGTCATCGCCCAACATGACAGACCTGAGCGTTTCACCATACCAGAGCGAATATTTGGACGCGAGAAGGAGTTGAGCATAATGTGTGACTTGTTGAATAGAACTACACTAAATGGAGATTCGGAATTGGTGGTAGTCTCCGGTCCCTCGGGTATGGGAAAGAGTTCAATGGTCAAGGAGATGCAAAAGCACGTGCAACTTAAGAGAGGTTATTTTGCCATCGGTAAGTTGCATTCAGCAATTGTATAACACCAACAATTTAGGTAAATTCGAGCAGTTGGAGCGAAACATGATTGCTTTCGGCGCCATCACTCGAGCTTGTCAAAGTTTAATCAAACAAGCCATTACTTCGGGAGACGACAGCATGTGGAAGGAGCGCCTTCGTTCGTGTATTGGAAATAACATTCAAGTGCTGGTGGAGCTCATTCCAGAGCTCACCGTACTTGTTGGACATGACATTCCTCAGGTTGCTACAATGAAACCACAAGAGAACAAAAATCGTTTGTACGCAGCCTATCAACATTTTTTCGAAGCGTTTGCGAGGCCGGAGAGTCCTTTGACATTATTTTTGGACGACCTTCAATGGGGCGACCAAGAGAGTGTGGAATTAATCAAATCAATTTTAGACTACAATCGTTACATGCTGCTGGTTGTAGGATGTAGAGACGATGATTCATCCCCTACCAATCCCGCCCAAAGAATGATACAAATCCATCCAAAACACACGCACATCAAGTTGGATCCTTTATCTCCTGAGATTACTTTGGAATGGTTATCGGATACACTTCAACACTCGCCTCAATCCATCGTTCAGCTGTCTAATTTGATCTACAAGAAAACAGAGGGAAATCCATTCTTTTTCAAGACCTTTTTAAAAGTTCTATACGATGAAGGATTAATTACACGCGTCGATGAATTCGGTAGCCAACAATCGTGGAGATGGGACCTCAATCAGATCAAGAACCAACCAGCAAGCGAAAATGTAATTGCTCTCATGTCCTATCGTATCAACCAATTCAGCCAGACGGTTACCGATTCGATACTTTCACGATTGAGTTGTATGAAGAGTCATCTTGATTTTGATTTATTCTGCGTGGTTAATCATTACAACCCATCAACTTTGATGGACCAATTATTACCTGCCATCAATGCGGGTATATTGGTTCTAGTCGACAACAAACTATCGTTCATTCACGATAAAGTGAGAGAGGCCACTTATTCACGTATGACCGTGGACGAAAGGATATCAGTTCATTTTGACATTGCCAATAAATGGTCAACTGCGATTTCCACCAACAAATCAACAATAGTGAATCAAGAAAGAGACTTGTTGGATTTAGCACGTCACTTTTTCAAGGGAATCCAAAAAGGTCAACCAGATTCACACTATGTCAAGGTTGCGTCGTTAAATTTAAAAGCAGGAGCCAGAGCATTAACAAGCGGCGCGTATACCGTCGCAAATAGCTACACGATAAAAGGCCTAGAATGCATGAAACACCTCGAATCCAATGATTTGTGGAAGTTGGACGTCATGTTCGATCTCAACTATCAACTCGCACAAATCCAAGTATGCGTCGCCAATTACGATGAATCGGATCGATTGGTGGGGTTGCTAATTAAAAACGCAAAGAACGAGACGCAGATCGGATGTGCGTACAACATACGCATCACTCAATGTAACATTTTGATGAAGTATGGACAGAGCTTGTGCGTGGCAAGAATTGCGCTCTCGCATTTCGATTTTGACATTCCCGACACGAACGATCCGCAGTTAGTAGAATCAAGATATAATCAAGAACGGCAACAATTAGACGCAAAGTTGGAATCGCTTCGCAGGAATGGAAAAATCAATCTCTCGGAAATCATCAAAGCAAACAACGACCAGTACACATCCACTCTGTACGACATTCTAGTGAGCGTGTTACTGAGCAGTTACCTATCGGACACTGTTTTATTCCCTCTGGTGTGCGTCATGGTCATGAACATCATGTTAGAGAAGGGAGTATGTGCAGAGACTGGCGTGGTGCTTGCCTACTATGGAAATCATCTCTATACCATCGGAGAGATGACCAAAGCATGGGAGTGTGGTCGATTGAGTCGATATCTAGCAGAACAAGTCTTTCCAAACGAAATGCAGACCAGAGTAAGGAGCATGAACAGCGTGAATAATTTTCTGAGCCATTGGTTCGAACCATTGCATCAAGTGCTGAGCAGAGCAAAGATGATTAGTGCCATGGGAGTGGAGTGCGGAGAGTTACTGTATGCCACCTATGCCTACAGTGCCATATGTCCCTTTCAACTCTATTGTGGAGAGGACATTCAAAGCGCCATCGCAGAGTGCGAGGTGGGTCGCTCCTTCGCCATCAAACAAAAGAACACGCTCATGGAGAGCGTGGCCAATCAAATCATCAACCTGCTGAAAATGTTGAGGGGCGGTCACAGCACGACCAGTTTCGACATTACGGTACAAAACAACAAGAACACTGGAAGCGGTTATGCACAGGTCATGATGGATCACTTGTTTCAAGAAGAACCCATCACGTCCAGCAAGATGAATCGCGAGCGAGCGCATCAATTAGCGATGCAATTGTATAAAAAAGTAGATAGAGAGCCCACAAAGCCCTACGCAAGCGTCATGTTCCTCAACGTTTACGTTTGCTTGTTCGATTGTTTGGTGTTGGTTCGTATATTCAAATTGCTGGATCAAAATCATCGAGATGGCCACGATGATGACTTTGTGACGAGAATCAAGGCTCTGTTATACGAAAAGGTGAAGAAATTGCACGAATGGAACCAACACTGTTCCGATAACTTTTTAAACAAGTTATTGATCGTCAAGGCAGAAATAGCCGCGCACGTAGAGCAAAAGGACAGAGAGGCACTCCATCTATACGATAGAGCCATCTCCGAATCACAAAAACAAAAATTCGTTCACGAAAAGGCCATCGCACTGGAACTATGCGGTATTTACTTGCATGGAGTGGGCGCAAAGAACATGGGCGACGATTTCTTGATCAAATCAAGGTGTGCTTATAAAGAATGGGGCGCCGATTACAAGTGTAGTTACATGAGTCACGTTCAATACCCCAATACGTTTCATCATCTCTTCAACACCGTTCCTACGTCATCGCCATCGCCATCATCATCATCATCATCATCGACAAATGAAGAGTGGATGGTTCATTCTCCCATCAATAACTTTACTGATTGTCCCACTGCAAGCATTGATTTGGAAAACGTGTTGCGTGCCACCAATATCATCTCCAGCGCAATCGACACCGACGGACTGTTGCGCAACATTGTCAAGTTCATCATTGAGACTGCAGGGGCCAGCACGGGCGCCATCATCATGGACGGAATGATTCAAGCAGAATACGTCGCATCGCCGCTGTGCATACAAACCAAATTAAACACGCCCATATGTAATTGGCGCCGTGGAAGCGTCGACGTCGTGAACCAAGTGATACGGAGCAAACGCACCATCGTGGTCAGCAATGCCAAAGAAGACTCGAGAACTCATCAAGATCCATACGTACTGCGCACGTGTATGAAGAGCATATTGTGCATGCCGGTGATTCACAAGGATCAAATCAAGGCCATTCTATACGTGGAGAATGATTTGATCACCGATTGTTTCAAGAGCCAACAAGTGGACGTGTTGAGCATTCTGAGCACACAAATGGCCATCTCCATCGATAACTCTCGTTATCTACAAGCACAAATCAAAGCAGCAGAGGATTTGACCAGGGAAGTAAGAATGAGAGAACAAGAACAAGATTACAGGAGGAGACAAGAAGAGTTCATCGATCGCATCTGTCACGAGATTAGAAATCCATTGCAGGGCGTGTTGGGTAATTGTGACTTGATGCAATCCACCATTGCACAATTGCAATTGTCGAAAGACGACTCGAACACGCTGAACAATTGCATCGAATCCATACGCACGTGCAGCGAATACCAAAAGGTGATCACGGACGACGTGCTGACGCTCAGCAAGTTGGAATTCAATCAAGTCACTCTGTACCCAGAGGTCATGAGCCCTCAAACACTGGTGAATCACATTGTGCAAATGTTTGAAGGAGAGGCCATCAAGAAACGACTCTATACTTGTATAGAGGTGGATAACATGCCCATCAATCTGTACGTCATGTGCGATTACAATCGATTGAGCCAAGTGCTGATCAATCTAGTGAGCAATGCCATCAAATTCACCAGCAACGGCGGGATTACTGTGGAGTGCAGCGCCGCTCCGATCAATGGTGGCGGCGAGATGGAGCTGTGTTTTTCTGTAAAGGATACGGGCATAGGAGTGGACCGTAAGGATAGCGATTTGATATTCGATCGATTCGCACAAGCCACTCAACGAGTGAGCAGCGATTATGGAGGCAGTGGACTAGGTTTATTTATCGGCAAGAACATCGTCACGCTCATGAAGGGAGAGATGAAGCTGTCGAGCAAACTTGGAGAGGGAAGCACCTTCTCCTTTTCTATACCATGTAAAGTGGCATCCACGCAAGACGTGGATAAGTGGCTGAGAGCAAAAGATGAGCACAATAAACAAAACGCGAGGACGGAAGAGATGAGTTTGAAGGCGTGTCAGGGCAATCCACTGGTGTTGGTGGTGGAGGATAATAAAATTAATCAACGTGTTTTGGTGCGCATGTTGCTTGGTGCTAAATGCAATTGTCTTGTTGCCAGTAATGGTGCAGAGGGTTTTGAAAAGTTTCTTGAAAATGATCTTGATTTGATTTTTATGGATATAGCCATGCCTGTGATGGATGGTTACGAGTGTACTAGGAGAATTAGGCAAGTGGAGAAGCAGAGGGGCAGCAAGATGGTGCCCATTATTGGTCTCTCTGGTAACGTCAGGCAGGAACATCATGATGCCGGCGTGGAGTGCGGTATGAACCGTTATTTGGTGAAGCCGTGCACCACAAAGGAAATGATACAGGTTGTCGAGACTTTTTGTGGATAATTATGTACATATTAAAATTTTTGTTTGATTCGCTCATCTTGTTGTTGAAGATGCATCTTCAAACTGTCAACTTCCACCATCCTCACAAATAGATTTAAAAGATATAAACCCGCTTTTGTAATTCAATTTATATTCATTTTACATTCGTGAGAATCCTGAACATCAAGTAATTGGTTTTTGGGGGACATTTTATTGATCACGGGATCGGACTTGTTAATGAGCACAGGCCCAAACGCTATATCAAAGAAAGGACAGAAGAGGAAGAACCCAAGCACAGCATCTATAGCATCGGTTTCGTCGCCTCAGCAAATCAAAAAGAGGAAGATTATTGACGTGGACCAGGACCACAACCTTTCGACTCTACCAACAAATAATACTAACATGAGCGGTTTTCAAAGAAGAAAAGCAACAGTTTTAAATGCCCCTCCAGGTGCTGCTACTAGCGGTCCTGTAGTAGCTAATACCCTGAACAAGAAGAAGGTTTTAAAGATTAAGCCGTTCGACATTCAACCAATGGTGTCCCCAACCTTCGAACAGGACACTTGGAATGTTCTGAAGAAGGCCGTTGTTTGTATTTTCAATACCGAAGGGTTTAACATGAGTTCAGAGGAATTGTACAAAGTATGTTTAAGCAATACGTCAAGTGTTTTAACGAGTAGTGTGTGACAGATATGTGCCTTCATAACTTGGCATCAAATTTGTTTTCTAAACTAAAGGCAGAGTGCGTGGAGCATGTCAAATCGCTCCAACAACAATTAATAAATAGAACTCCAGAGCCATTGGCCTATCTAAGGTTAGTTGCCGGCACATGGAACCGTTTCATTGGTGAAATGGACATTCTCAGAGTAAGTGTTAAATGTTACGCGATGCTAACGAGAACACCAGAGCATCTTTTTATACTTGGACAGAACTTTTGTGATGAACACGCCCACTCTAGGATATACTAGCTTGTGGGACATGGGACTCAATTTGTTCCGTGCACACGTAGCAGAGACGCCAGAAATAGAACAAAAGATAGTACAAGGTTTATTACACCTCATCAAGCAAGAAAGGGATGGAGAGTCCATAGACAGAGCAGTTGTACAGCAGTTAATAAGAATGCTTGTGACCCTTCAATTATACACTGCATTCTTTGAGAGCAAATTCATCGAAGAGACGGTGGGCCACTATCGCGAAGAAGGAAAGTTGCTGATGAACGAACGCAACGTCGAAGAGTATTTGCTTCACATTGAGAACCGCCTCAAACAAGAAACGGATCGCTGTAAATCATTCCTGCCACAACAAACCAAACGTGCTCTGATCCAAGCGCTAGAGCAACAATTGATCGCCGCCCACTCCAAGGACGTTCTTGCCAAGGGTTTCGATCACATGATGTCGGGATCGGAAGGAAGACCAAGCGACCTGTCCAGGCTGTACAGTCTATTGAAGATGGTGGATGGAATGGACGACCTGAAGGCTTCGTTCTGCGAATACATCAAGGTTCGTCGTCGTGCAGCTCTCTTTTCTAACAATGAATAGAAGAACGGATTGGCCATCGTCAACGACGTGGAGAGGGACAAGACCATGGTCCAAGACGTTTTGGAGTTCAAATCAAAGATCGATAACATTTTCGAAACAAGCTTCCAAAAGAACGAACAACTCAAGTTCAGCATCAAATCATCGTTCGAGAGCTTTTTGAACTCGCGTCAAAACAAACCAGCGGAACTGATCGCAAAATTCATCGACTCCAAACTACGCAGCGGCAACAAGGGACAATCAGAAGAAGAATTGGACAGGTCGCTCGACAATGCCATCGTGCTGTTCCGCTTCATCAATGGAAAGGACATGTTCGAAGCCTTTTACAAGAAGGATCTGGCCAAGAGGTTGCTGTTGAACAGAAGCGCAAGCACCGACGCAGAGAAGCAAATGATTGGAAAATTAAAGACGGAATGTGGAAGCGTCTTCACCAACAAACTAGAGGGCATGTTCAAGGACGTTGACATTTCGCACGATTTGATGAACGGCTTCAAGAAATCACAAGCAGTCAAGAAGATGGATTCGAACATGGACCTCAACGTCACGGTCATCACCACCGGCTACTGGCCCAGTTACAATCCGGAACCAGTCAACCTGCCGCTGCCCATCGCTCAGCTCCAAGACGTATTCAAGGAATTTTATCTAGAGAAGCACACTGGTCGTCTGTTGAAGTGGCAGAATAGTTTGGGCCAGTGCACGTTGAGAGCAGAGTTGGAGAGGGGAAAGAAGGAACTACAGGTCAGCGTTTACCAGGCGGTCACCTTGTTGTTGTTCAACGACAAGCAACAATACACGTACGACGAGATTCAAACGTTGACCGGAATCGTTCCGGACGAGCTCAAGAGGACTCTGCAGTCGTTGAGCGTGTCCAAGGTCAAGGTGTTGAAGAAGAGCGTCAAGGGCGTTGCAATAGACGTCAGTCATGACGTGTTCTCGTTGAACGACAAGTTCGAACATCCCTTGTTCCGCATCAGAATCAATAATGTACAAATGGAGGAGACCAAGGAGGAACAAGAGAATACCGAGGAGAGCGTGTTTGTGGACAGGCAGTATCAGATCGATGCTTGCGTGGTTAGAATCATGAAGGCGAGAAAGACGTTGCCTCATCAGCAATTAATGGCGGAGCTGTTGCATCAGTTGAGGTTCCCGTGCAAGGGATCGGAGATTAAGAAGCGCATCGAGAGTTTATTGGATCGCGAGTACATTGAGCGCGTCACGGGTGGCAGCGATGCAAATTGTACCTACAAGTATGTTGCTTAAATAAATGATTATTTGTGTGTAAAACATTTATTGATCATCATTTTTGGTTAGCACTTGGTTCAACACTTCAAAATCTTTCCTCTCCCTTTCATTCTCTGCGTCGATTTGATGCGATACGATGGTCTCTGCATTCTTGGACTCGCTCAAAATCTTCTTTTCGAATTGATCGTCGTCTATGGTGGGCACTGGTCGAACGTCCTGGTCTGCGACTTCTTGAAGAATCTTCTTGTCCATTTCTGATTGGGCATGTTCGAATTGACGATCTTGTTCGACGGTTGCCAATTGTTCTTGTGCAGATTGTGCTGCCAACTTTTCGTGTTGCTTGACTGCATTCTCCAAATCAATCCTGCGTTGCTCTTGTCTTTCCTTCTCGTCTGCAATCTTTTTCGATTTGATGTGTTCGGCTTCGATCTGGGCGGCTTCTTCTCTTTCCTTCAACATGCGTAACTCTTCGGCATGTTTCTTGGCCTCTTCTTGTTCTAATTTGATCCTTGCTGCTTCTTCTGTTCTTGCGATGATCAATTCTTCAGGAGTCATTTTTGATTCGTTTTTGATTTTTTCTTCTTGCTTCTCTTTTTGTTTTTGTAATTCTTCTCGTTCCGAAGTCAACTTTGATCTGACCACACTACTCAATGTTGCGCCAGAGTCCTTCAAGAATGTTAGTATGGATTCGTTGACGCGATCGGGTTCCTCCTTGTTGATCCAATGGGTGGCGTTTTCAAAGTATTCTATTCTGCTCTTTCCAAACACTTTTTCGTCAATGCCATGGTTGAAACTTTTTTGGAGGACCAGGTGATGGATGAACGGATCCTTCTTTGGAACCAATACTAAAGTGGGTGCCTGACTCTTTTTGTTCGGATCAATGGTACTGAGAATGTTTGGGATGAAACTTTGTGCGAACGAACTTCTGTAAATGTTGATCATTGTTGAGATGGACGTTTGGAAGAGTTGCTTGTAGCGATCTAGAATGGGACGTCCAATGTGGCCTTGTCTGGCTAGTTCCTTGAGTCCTGTGAAACTTAGGAAGAATTCAGAATCACCACTCATTACACGTCTCTCTGGAAGGTATGGAAGTTGGAAGTAGTAAGCGTACCAAGAGCGTAGGGGCTTAAGGTTAATAAAGTTTAGTTTGTAGTTGACTCACTTGTAGTGTCTGCCATAACTCTGAAGCAGATAATTTGATGCTGCGCTTTGGTGCACTTAAAATTACTAGGGACTCCACTAGATCAGGGAAATTACCTGCCACACTCCAGGCAATAATTCCTCCAAAGTCGTGACCGACTACTGTGGCCTTTGTTCCGTTCTTGAGAAAATGTTTCAATATTGCAGCCATGTCCTCAACGTGTGCACCCTGTGCGGCGTATTTGCGACGCAACGGATCGCTTGGTTTGGATGAATCATTATAACCTCTAAGATCTGGTGCAATCACATTGTATCCGAGGTTTGAAAAGTATGGTATTTGTTTGTGCCATGAAAGTAGACCGGACTCTGGGAATCCCTGTAACATTAATAAATTAGTAGAATTAAAAATCGTACGTGAATGAATAGCATAAGTGGCTGATCTGAGGTCACAGTTGGGTCTTTTGCTTGTAGAACGTTGATGTTAATGCCTTCTGATGTCTCCACCTTTGTGTACTTTGCGTAGTATGGTAAAGAAATGTCTTTCAAGGGGTGGAGCATTTCTTCATCTGTAAGTGGCCACGATGGTAACGCATGGAATATTCCGAGTAATGTTCCGGTTGATGTAAGGATCAGTAGTAATGCGAGTATGGAATACTTCGCAAGAGATGCAAGAAGTGGTGACATTTTAAAATAGAACTATGGTTTACCTGCAACATTAACATATTTTGTAAATTTGTGCTGTTATTCAGTAATCATTCACGGAGTTTGTCAGAACATTCTATCCTATAGTATTTAGAATAGAACTGCTGCAATAGGGCTCCTAACGAAAGCTTTCGAAACACTTTCGAAACACTTTCGCTATTTTAAACGAAAATAATTTTCATTGAAAGTCAACCTTATTGAAACGAAAGCGAAAGAAAGAACAATCGAAAGAAAGCCGAAAGTTATTGAAAGTAAATGATGACAGAAAGAGGCAAGCGGACTAGTACTCTAGGGAAGCAACCTGTGACTCTAGGAGACGGGTTTCGCCTCATATGAAGAAAGTTGGGCATTCAAGATGGAATGTGAATAATCAAAAACTTACTTCGCACTAATCAG
>JAOPGA020001125.1:0-51661 GCA_026419775.2 Acrasis kona | reverse complement strand
CGTCCAACATAGAATCCTTCAAGGAGTCTTTATGATCATTTAACAAAAGTACAACACCTAAAAATACTTCAGACGTACGTGCTAGTTCCGAAGAGAATGACTGTTCCCTAGTTGAGTTACAGATGAACAAAAGGACAAGAAGAGAATTATTAATGAGAGGATACTCAAAAAGTTCCGATCGTCTGAAGATCCACTTATTCCCAACTCAAACAATGGGTTATAGCTATTGTTAGTGAAAGCAAACAGGTTAAGGAGAAGAAACACTCAAAACAAAGTAAGAGCAACATAAAAACTATCTCCAACGTGAGTTAGATAGAATAACTTTTCACCATCATATAGTTCTTTGAAAGAGGTTTATTTAATAAGGGAAGAAGCTCTTCAATACTACGGTCCACAACAAGGAAGACTCCACATTAGTACGAATTTGGCAAGTGATCCCTCCTCTTTTTAAAAATACTACATTCAAAAATATTTTCATCTATTTTGACGTAGCTTACAAAATGATCAGCACTATTATAAGAAATTATGATATGACGTGTGCTAATATCACCAAAAGTGAGTCAATATTTGTTAGTCCTCGGAGTAGAATAGACTATTTAAAGTACTCTTTAAGCACAAAAAGTTACCAAACAACAACAAACAATACACATCATGGCTAATCTCATCCCTCTATGACGATGCTACCTGCTTTGATTTGCCACTGCTTAGGACTTTTAGAGTGCTACCGATGATGCTACCTGCTACCTACTTCGCTCACATAGGACTTATCAGTTAGTACGTCGAACGTAGAGTCTCACGACCTGTAACATCGTTCAGTGGAATACTGGTAATCGATGCCACTGCTACTTCAAGACCGTGACGAACCTCACATTCGAACATTCTGAACAACATCCTACTGGTTAGATGCCATCACTACCTATCAAAAAACTCTCTTTCTGGGCTCGTGGTCGTCTCACACTCAGGAGCTGCCGTGAACGTCATAAACAACACCATTGAGGTCGCTGTGAAAAACCATGATAAAGGTCGGATCGCTCTGTACCTCGAGGCTATCCAAACTGATCTTGTACACCAGATTACATTCGGGTCTTTGGCTGTAGAGTCATACATTTGCAAAAAATTTCTAATAAAGCTTTTCGAAGAGTGAGATTTATAGAAATAAAAAACATTACACTCTAATTTTCAATATCTGGTCTGTAATCAATTAATTAATTATCTGCCATACGAATCATCAAAACACATTTTGAAGTAAAACTCTCTTTGCCACAATTCCAAGATAACAAAAGCCAATACTTAAGAAGGTCTTGAGTCAAGGACCAACCTAACTTCAATTGTACTTGTTTTGAACAATCTGCGGTTTTGCATTTTGTACTTTGTTTCGATAAATCGAACCTTGAGTTACTTGTAACTATTCATCTCATAAATCCCTAGCATGCTCACGGCTCTTGATTTTCATCGATTTATTATCTTGTTTGAAGGAGTCGTACTCGAGTAAAAATAAATCATGTCAACCCTATTCCATTACGCAATGTTCCATGAAAAAGTACAAGCCCCAAACACCAGGAGGGAGGAATCTATAGATATTCGCACTAATATGCTGGTGTCTGAGACAGCGCCATCACTAACACCAGAAACAACACCTAGATACTCCATCATGGAGCAGCATTCGCAACCAGAAGAGTGCAACATCAACATTGACAACAGAGAGCTTGATCAAATTACAGATGATAATGACGAATCATCCGTGACACACCAGAACAAAATTACGCCCGTCTCTATACGTCCCCATCCTAGGCCCATCACAACGGTGTCGTTCAAAACCAAAGCCAAAACAAATTTACAGACAATGATGCAAATTTGTGTTTTGTTGATGTTTTTACCGCTCTTGTGCGTCATGTACATACCTTTAGGAGTTTTGTTATGCTTCTGCTATAAAAGAAAAACAGACGAATACACAATATTTCAGCTCATATGCTGCTGGCCCGTTGTGATATTTAATCCTGGCGGTTAACAACTTTCATGTAAATAAAATGTTAAGAATCAAAACTTTAATGTACACATTATATTGCAGTAGTCTCCCGCGCTCCACCAGTCACCAATTCATTGTTGTTTTCATCGCTGGAAGTCGACTTTAAAGACGCGGCACTCTTGACGCCACCCATACCTATGGACACCTGTCCAAACTTTTTCCTCAACACGTGCATCTTGCTCATCTTGTTGGAAGCATTGTCTGCAAGGTTCATTTCAATCTTTTTCACTTGCTCTCCTTTCGGCGATGGCGTCGATGCGACCTGTTCTCTCGGACTGCTCTGCCTGTTGCAGTAACACATGTCTTGAAATTGATACAATTCTTCTTGTTGGCACAGGTATCCATTCAGTCGATGAACGTCCTTATCCGATACGCACTCCATGCGCATGCTCATCAAACTCGAGATTAATTCCTGTTGATCTTGTGCCACGATCCACCGGTCGTCCCGTAGAGTCTCCACCTGAGGACTGCTCTGCAAAGTAAATTCCAAACACGTTTGGTTCGGCGACAAGATGGCATAAGCAATGTTATTGTTGCAGATGGAGAAGCGAAGCACGCGATCTTCTTCTTCGTCTTGATCGTTCACGAAGGTGACGTAAACGGTCAATTGAGAGCACCACCAATACACATCCACCTGGCAGTCGAGGTCTTGATTAAAAAGTTTGTTGGTCAACTCTGATAATTGTTTTCCATTGTAAGATCCACTGCGCAGCGTGACGCTCTTGATGGGAATCCTGACCCGTTCCATCTTGTCTTGACACAAGAAACTCACGGCGCTCAGCAATTCGCCGACAGCACCAATCTGAATGGGCGTCTCTCCACGAATGTTCTTTGCATGATGAATCATGTGATGGAGGTGATCGATGCGATCGTGGTGCAACAACCAAAACAAAAAGTGAGTCAGGCATGGCACGTGTCTTGGTCGATTCAATACGTGCAAAAATGTTTCGTGGTGTTCGTCAGCGTGTGAAATGTTGGCGCCGTTCTTGACCAACAAGCAAGCAATCTGCCAAGATCCAGAATCCAACGCCCAAAACAGAGCAGTCCTGCCATAGTTATCCATCTCGTCCACGTTGAAGAGAGCAGGGTTGGATTGAGCGTAGCGATGCAAAAGAAATTGACACAATTCCATCATGCCATGGGATGCTGCAAAGTGCAACAGCGTGAATCCACGAGCATCCCTCTCGTTCAAATCCATCCACGACGATAGGTTTCCGCTCAGCGTTTGACGAGAGTTGAACGAATGTACGGACCCATCGAACGGCGAATTGTAACTGCCACAATCAGAATCGCTCTCATTGTCGGAGGGGCTGTGTTGATGTTGTTGTTGTTGTTGTTGTTGATTGCTGTTGAATATATTGTTCACCAGCAATTGAACGGCCTCTTGATCGTTGGCATCCACGTATCGATATTGTGCATAAGAGGGCAGGTATGCATTCTTCTTGTCGCCGATGGAAACGTTAACGTCCACCAATCCCCTGTCTCCCTCTGGCGTTTCGCAGACGATTTGGTTTCTTCTGATGGAGTGCACCTCCCTCGCATTCTTGTCTCCGAACTTGACCACGGTCTGGCTGTTGGGAGCGCTGATGAATCCTCTGCCCCTAATCTTGACCAACTGACCGCCCTGAGTGGGGCCCATGCCTGGATCTACGCGCTGGACGAAGGCCTGGATCTCGCTGTTGCTGTCTTCGTCGTCTTGTCCTCTCTTTCTCTTTTGTTGTTGCCTCTCCTTGATCTTTTCCAATCCTCTCTTTGTGATGGTTTCGAATTCATGAGAGTCCACGAAGCACACCGGCTTCATGTTGGCATCGAGCAGTTGGAAGCGAACGGAAAGCTTTTGTCCATTGTTGTGACTGCTGTACTGCACCACCAAATCATCGAACGATGCCAACCACCTGCTGTGCTGTTGGGATGGATCGCACATTTCTATGAATCTCTTCTCCGATAACATGCCCAATATGGCCCTCGTTCTTGCCATTCTGTCGTAGCCGAGGACGCTGGCCCTGACCGTTAGTGCTTCTGGATCAGAGTTGGGCGGTAATTTGCTGTAGGCCAGCTCCACCACTTGTCTCGGCAGAGCGTGCTTGGAATTGTCCTTGCCACCTAATTGCTTCTCCTTGACGGGCGTGTTGAACCCCTCCACCAACCGTATCAGGTTTGCTGGTGGGCTGTATGGTTGTCTCTCGAATACATGTGTATTGTTGTTGTTGTTGTTGTTAATGTTATCAAACACGTGGACGGGTTGTGTTTTGATGACAACCGGATGGGATGGTGGCGGTTGGGGCGAAGAGTATTGGACATGTGTTGGTTGTTGTTGTGGCGCTAGATTGGCATGTGGATAATTCACACGTTGGGAAAAATTGGTGGTGAATTTTGGTTGTGGTGAGTATGGCATGGCATGTTGTGTTTGGGGTGTTGGGCTGTGCTTAATGTTGATTGGTTGGTGAGTTTGGGCTTTGTTGTGGACCTTGTACTGTAGCTCTACTTGCTGTTGTTGTATTTGTCTTTGCATTTGTGCGAACACTTCGTGCGTACTGGTTGGTTCGACAGAGGTGGGTGTCGGACTGCATAAAAAATTAAAGCTCTCGTCGAAACTCAAATCGTCATCATTACTCACATTGTTCTTTTGTGCAAGGTAGTTGATTTGTGAGTTTGCAGAGGCACCTGCATTCCCTGCGTCGCAGTCAATCATAAAAGGGTTTTCTGGAAATGATTGTTGTGTCATTTCAAATAGTGATGTATAGTCTATTGTTGTCAAATTTTCAAAATCGAACATTTTTCTGCCTATCCCTACGATAGAGAGTGTGACAACTATTTTTAATATTGTTCAAACGAACAAACAACGAAGTAAATGCAATCGCAAATCAAGTTTACAAAAATAATTCTTTTCGAAGAGGTCACCCTATCACGAATCTGTTGCGCCAATAACCCAGTAAATCACATATGCTATTAACGAAAACGATATACGCAGAACTTCTAGCCATGGAAATGGACTGGATTTGAATGACTCACAATTAGGTTGCCCTAATATTTATGGCGAAAGGTCGTTGTCCAAAATAATATCAAAATAGAAATTTAATATTGTAAAAAGAAGTTTTAATTTTTCTCCTTTCACTTGTGAAGTTGTTTTTGGTCACGGGTGATTACAAAAGGTGATGTTATCATGCTTTAATCATGGTCTGACCATTGTTCTTACCATCATGATGACCATTATCGTCACCACCTCCTCACCGTAAATTGTCACCTGACCTGACCAAAAAAGTGATATGTTTTGGTAACCTAATGGTAAGAGAATGGTAAGTGATTCTATGGTAAGCACTGTGGTCACAAAAGGCGACGAAAGGTAATTGACCATGTGTCACCATTAATAAAACAAAAATAAATAAAAAAATTTATTTGCTGATTTTCAATCAACACCGCGATGCTTTTAAATCCTTCAAAGTTGCTGATCCCCGAAGGAAATCCTCCCATGACGCTTTCCACTCTTCTATATTTACATTTGGACTCGCCTCACAAGCAAAGTGTTGATTGAAGTTTGATGTTGTGACTGATCCAATACCAGATCCAGAATCTGCCCTTTCATATTGAACTTCTGAGGTGCAAATGTGCTGCTTCTTCCGTGACTCTGGGCAAGTGTAAATTCTACTTTCTATTAAGTAGTTAGTCTTCTGTACTTTAATGTACTCTAGAACCTATAAGCGTGAGGTAGTTTAAATAGAAGTTGACATACCTTTTCCACAACTAATGCCTCAGTTAAATTGTCCGTTTGTATAACCTCTTTTGCTTGTTGTATTCTTTCCCTTAAAAGTCCTGCTGTTCCATTGACAACTAGGTCTAGCAACTTTTGATGGTCTTCGTCTGTTCTCAAATTAAATTTATTTTTGTCAAACTCACTCCTCACTAAATTATGAAGCCATTTTTTTCTCTATGAATGTTATTCAATTTTAAGTTAGTATACATACTGATATATACTTGAATAGCAAAACAACTGTGGGATTGCATTTTTCTTTTGGTTGTCTTGCTTTCTTGGTTGGCCTTGCGTTAATAATTCTGTTGTTACCACCAGGCCGCTTTCTACTTGGGTTGTTCTTAGGAGTCTGTACTGTGTTTAGTAGTTGAGCAAGCTCATCCTCACCAATATCATTGTTAATAGGATCTTGCGGTTGGTAATTGTTTGGATTGTTTAGCCTCTCTGCGAGAGCTTCCTCTTGTAGTCTTCTTATCTGTGCATTAAGATCTTTGATAGCTTGATCTCTTTCGTCGTTTCTCATTTTTGAAAACTCAAATTCTTCAAGTTCAAACAATTTATTGGAAGTTCCGGAAAGCGGAATATCAAGAATAGATTAAATCAAGTTCACAATTGAACTTCCGGAATTTACTTACAAACATGTTTCAAAAAGCAACAACACGAAGATGTGGGCACTGCGACGTAATCATGAGCACAAGGATGGAGATAATGCACAACAAAAGAACAAGTGCGAAAAAAAGATACCTTCTTATTCAAAAATGCGACCAATGCGAAGAAAAGAGCTTTTTATGCCCATTGTGCATCAAAACATTTAAAAAATCAGACAAATTTCATGATCATTGGAGAACGCACCTTGGAAACTGCACAATATGTAACCAACACTCTGCTGATTTTGAGCACTGCATCGATCACTATACAGAAACTTCAATTAATCACAAGCCGCAGACAAAAGCAACGCAACGCGCACAGATTATGGAGAATGTACAAAATTTGCCGGACAATGAACTTTTTGAAGGTGGCATTGATTTTGTTGACGAAACTGTGCCAAGAATGCCAGTGTGGTCATTCAACTCGAACAATAACGTTAACATCCAAGACGGGATTCTTGAAGCGTCATCATTAATTCAGGAACAAGACACCACAATTTCGAATGTAGTGACGCAAGAACCAGCAAATTCTGACGAAACTATAGACTTTGATGTTGGAATTACAACTATCAATCAAAATAAGGAGTCAACATTGCGGGTTGCAAAATCAATTTTTGCAGCAAGGGATAATCCAGAGTTTCCACGATTGCCCAGTCCATTAAAAGAGAGACAGTCTCTACATCCATTTGTACACATTAACCAAGTTCGATATACAATAATGGAAATGATTGAACACAGCACGTCGGCAAACCACATTCAACAACATCTATCATTTATTTGGAACAACTCAAATCCAACAAATGCTCCTTTAATAATACCTGATTCCTATGAGCAGATGAAGACATTTGTCGAGCAAACTCCTAAACTCACTCCTTTCTCTCCAAAAAACTCTCCAAAGAGCGTGCGGTTTAGAATCTCAGAAATTCTCTCAAATGTTTTGTTTCATGATAACATTATCAAAAATTTCAACTTTGCACCAAATCAAAATCCGGAATATGTTGATGAGATTTTTAAATCGAAACGTTGGAATCGCTTCTATCAACATTGCAGGGATCATGAGCTACCTGTTGTTTTGCTTCTTTTTTATGATGATATGGCCAAATACAGATTTGCTCCAGGGAAACTTGGAGGCTTTTATATGGTTGTGCTGAACATGAAGAGAGATTTGTTATCACAGCTTCACAATGTCCACTGCATTGGTTTAATAAATGACGAATCCACCATACATGATATAATTGGAGAAGTTATTGATGAATTAAAACAGTTGTATGCCCCACACATAGCATCAACAAAGGTTGGAGACGTCATTGTACGCACCCTTCTTGGTATATTTCTTGCTGATACCCCACAGAGAAATCAAATATGTGATATGAAGGGAGTTCAAGCAGATTTTCAGTGTATGAGTTGCCTAGAAGGTAGATGCAATCATTCAAACCGACCCAGTGGTTCTGAAATATTTCGAGACGTTCCTTTAATGAGGTCTTTGTTTGCAAAAATTCACAAAGCTACTACAGCAGCAAAGAAAAAGAAGATCAGAAAGAAATATGGTTTGAAGCCGCGCATCCAAAATGGTGTCATAAATAAGAATCGATTTTATGATCTGTATGACCTTTATGGGTTTGATCTTCATGCTGACACTCCTGTTGAATTTCTTCATGTTGCAATTATTGGTTTGTTTCAGGATCATGCAGAATTATATCATCAGCATCTTTCATCAAAGCAGAAGGAAGAGTTTGAGGCACTGTATAAGACATTCAGGATCGAAGGAAGACAACTGCCATCGTTTGATAAGCGAGGTTATTGGATGGGTGATGAATTTTTGGCATTCTTCGCGGTCGCTCCTTATTTATATACTAAGCTAATTCCCAGAGCACCTGACCAAATACAGAAACGGCGTATCAAAGCGTTCATTCTACATTGCCGATGGATGCAAATTATGTTGCAGAGATCACTGTCCCAAAAACAGATTGATGACGCGGAGAAGATTTGTTTAGATTGGAGGGATGAGATGAAAATACTATACCCATATTCATCAATAGTGTTGTCAAAGCCGAACTTCCATAACGTAATTCATGTATTCAAGTTTGCTAGGGAATGGGGTCCTCCTGTGCTATATTGGTGTAGAGTATTTGAACATAAACACAAAGTATTCCGTCACCATGTACAGGCTGGTAATCACAAAAATGATGAAATATGGGCAGCATCAAGAGAGAACTTTATGCAATCAATGCGATGGATTTATGGGCTCCAGCAATCTCGCACCGAAAGGAATTACAAGAGAATGAAACCAGGAACCAAAATTATATATTTGAATTTGGACGAGAACAAGAGGGAGTTTGGTTATGGTGCTATCAACAATGTCAAGAATGGAGAGATTGATATTACTCCCCTACAATTTACACAATTTGGAAAGTACCACAACTCTCCACTTTACAGCTCTCATATATCTGGTCCATCCATCAAGATAAAGCTTGAGCATTATGTTGGTAGATTAACCTTAACAGATGGATTTGTCAACACATTTGTAACCTTGAATATAATAAAAAAGTGAATCGATTTATCAATAGAAGTGTGTTTGTTTTGATGCCGAAAAACCCTTGAAAATATAGGTAACGAACGGTTAAGCGACCAATACTTACCATTATTGAGAGGAATGGTAACGCAAAGTCTGGTGACAGAATGGTCGGTTTATGACCATTTCTTACCTTTTGTAACCACAAGCATTCTCACAAGTACCAAGAAAAGATTGAGTAAATATAGAATTCCAAAAATAAGTTGTATATTCAAAAGAAACAATCCCTACATTGCAACCAAACAATGAACGAAGAAAACACAATGACGAGCAAAGAAAACAACACTGTAGTAGTAGCATATAGCGATGATGCACGTACGCCTAATGTCTTAGACAACGTGAAGGAGAAAATAGAAAGTGTTGCGAACAGAGAGAATTTGGAAACAGCCAAACTAGCTGTTGCCTCCACTTTGGAGAATGCTAAAGAAAGCATCAGCCATATTGCAACAAAAGAAAATCTACAGACGGTCAAAGAAACAGTTTCCGGTGCACTTGTTGCTGTTAAAGTAAAGATTAACGAAGTTGCCACCAAAGAAAATTTAGAAGCAGCCAAAGACGCGGTTGAACACACTCTAGGAGAGGTCAAAGAAAAGATTAACCAAGTTGCAACCAAGGAGAATCTTGACAACGCCAAGGCTACAATAGTTGACGGCTTGCAAAAGGCAAAGGACAACATTAGTCAAGTGGCCACAAAGGAAAATCTTGAAGCTGTAAAAGAAAACATTAACGAAGCATTTTCAAAGGAAAACTTAGAAAACGCCCGTTTAACTGTATTGTCTGCCTTTGAGATGATGAAATCAAAGATCACCCAAATGACCTCCGCCGAAAATCTTGAGGCCATCAAAGATGGAATCAACAACGCTACTCACTCACTACCTGTCGTTCCCCCTCAATCTCAATTAGCAACTATTGTGGATGTTAGTGACTTCCAAGTTGATGACAAAATTGACATGCTTGACACAAAACCAGAGGAAGACAATCTAAATGTTGATAAGTACTTTAGCTTGGTTGATGAAGATGATGAGGATAACTACTCTGACAATAACGCCACTCCCAACAAAGAGTCACCAGTTTTGTAGATTCATGTAAATAAAAAATACTTTATTAGATCTTACATTTGTTGCATTGTGCTGTTGTCCTTCATCTAAAGTGACTTGTTTGTAATTTGCATTGTTTACAATATCAGAAACGAGGAGGAAGAATGAACGAGACATACAAAGTACCGGATATACAAGTGTTTGAAAGATTCTTTTCATGCCCCCTCAATTACAACGACAGACAAGGGCCTACAATAACCGTCTTTGCGAGACAATTAATTCCCTTCTCCAAAATAGAAGTCGGTGGAACCCTGCCAATTATATGCTACTTGCAAGGAGGTCCAGGATATGAGTGCAGTGCAAGCCCACCGGACAACTCCTCATGGGTGAAATTCTTTTTGGATAAGGGCTATCAAGTAATACTCCTAGATCAAAGAGGTACAGGTCTTAGCACTGCTATTAATTGGCAATCTCTACAAGCACTACCATCGAATGAACATGTTGTTCAACATTTAAAATGCTTTCGTGCAGATAGCATTGTTATGGATTGTGAATACATTAGAGAGGCTCTTACTCAAGGAAGAACAGACACAAAATGGTCATTGATTGGACAATCATTTGGAGGATTTTGTGCCACTACATACTTGTCTCTATTTCCAGATTCTCTACATCGGGTTTACATCACAGGTGGACTTCCCCCTATGGTTGTGAATCCAGATAAAGTCTATGAAGCTACTTTTAAAAAACTCACAAAAAGGAACCTATTATATTATGAAAAGTATCCTGGTGATATTGTTAGAGTTCGTGAAATTGTTCATTTTCTTGTAAACAATGTTGTAAAAACTCCTAATGCAGGAACTCTGACTGCAAGACGCTTTTTATTAATTGGTATAGATTTAGGCTTCCATGGAGGTTTCGATAGAATGCACCAAACTATTCTTCGCGCACATTCTGATTTGAGACAAATCGGCACCTTGTCATACAAAAGCATTATGAACATTTGCAACACTCCGTCGTTTGAAACTAACCCATTGTATGCTGTTCTTCATGAAAGTATCTATTGTCAGGGAGACGCGTCCAAATGGTCTGCTGAACGTGAACTTGAGAAGCAGGAGCAGTTCCATTACCTAAAGGCACTCAACGAAAACAAACCAGTGTTCTTCTTGGGGGAGATGGTGTTTTCTTGGTGTTTCCAAGACTTTGCAGAACTTCGTCCATTGGAAGAGTGTGCCAAAGCGATTGCAAGTGAGGAGCATTGGCCTGCATTATATGATGTTTCAAAGCTTTCCAAAAATAAAGTACCAGTCGCTGCCATTGTTTATATGGATGATATGTACGTGGATTATAATTTATCTTTACAAACATCAGATGCAGTCAATGGATGCAAGACATGGATAACCAACCAATACCTACACAACGCCATCCGATATGAATCCGATACCATATTCAAACAGTTAACGGCGCTATTAGATTGCCAAGAGTTTTAAAGATTAACAATAAATTAATTTATTTTGTTTGTTCTTGTGACCCCATACATTTGTACATCCAATAAGGGTTCGTTGCACGTTTAAACATGACAAGGGCAAGATCATTCTCCGCACTCATACCATGACCGTGAGTGAGTCCAAAAGCCATCGGCGAGTCCTCTGCACCAGATGCGATCACAGCACACCATTGCCCTTCTGAAATATTATTTCGTGTTTCCTCACAGATCATTTGAAGTAAATGTGGAGAGAGAAATCCTCTAAATGTAGCAATGTGTAGTGAATGACAAGATTCTTCACAATCCAACACTGTTCTAAAAAAACCTTTTGTAACATCTTTATTTTGGAACATTCCACTAGAAACCATGCCCAACCAATGAACAACATTCTCGACTTGGTACCATTTATCTTGTTCGTCCAAACCATCGAGAACATGATTAGATAACACTGATGGAAGGGTGACATTTTCAAAAGTGTCAACATCAACAGACTGTCCGGAACCTAAGACCTTGAAACTACCTTTAAAGTAGTCATCAAGTTCAATGTAATTGCCAGTGCTCACATCATAAGCACAAATTAAAAATTTGATGTTTGCCGCACGACCAAAAGCCCACATTAGCCTTGCATATTCACCCACATCTGGATTCTTTATTGATGGTGGTTTCATTGGAAGAGTTTTTTTTATTACACGAGAGGTGTCGTGTTTATTGTGACCTGTCAATTGACCTTCTAAGCCTAATTCTTGATAAGTATCTTTATTTACTTTCATAACAAGGTCGTGTTTGTCTGCTACTTTTAATGAAGGATAGATGCACATGACGTTAGCATTCTCATTATTCGTGCATACGCTATGAGCATATATCCGTATATTTCTTTGTTTTAATAAAGTTTGACAAGCCTCCACGAGCTTTGTTGGCTCGGCGTCACAAATGTAATAGATTTGTTTTTTGACCTCTTTGTTCATCTTTATGAAAAAGTCCGCAATACGATCCTCGTCTTCTCCATTCACATCTGGTATGTAGACATTTACGTTCATATTGAATGGGTGAGAATATATTGTTTTCATGTGAGACGACTTTGGGTTATCAAAAGATGACATGACAACATCTATGTGAGATTTTGGTGGTTCAACACCATATCCAAAGTTTTGCATTTGTGACGTTACAAAATAATTGATAAAATTACAAAAGTTTATTGATTCTCGCCAGAGAGCTGCTTGACTTTGTCTCTTTCCCGCCACGACCTTCATATAAATCGGAGGTTATTCTCTCGCGGGTATACTTGTATCCTGAGAATGGGAGACCAAGTAGTTTTTCAGTACAGGATGTGTCAAGTTTGGTGAATGGATTCTCAAAAAATTGCACAGCAATTTGATAACCACAGGTGTCATCACTTTCAACTACATCTTCCATTAAAGAATTTCCTAAGACATGGTGCACAACGTTTGGAAACTTTATTAATTGTGAATTGGGTGATGTCTCCTTCAAATCATAATAAAAGTTCTCCGCCCACTCACTTCCAGTTTGTGGATCCAAATCTCCATTTAATAACAAGATGGGAATTTTGGTCACTGGCACACCTCTATATTTACTTTCATTATAAGCATGGAAACCCAACGAAAACAAGTATGGGTAAATGGAACTTTGACTTCCGCACAAGTGACATTTTTCTGAAAACTTTTTGGACTCATTAACACTACCGAACCTACCTTGCAGTTCGGAAATTCCAATGTTAAAATTAATAATCTGGCTAAATGGAAGTGTAACAGGACCGGATTTACTATCTTCTTCCTTTGCCTTTAAAGCATTTTTCATCATGAGTGGAATGGCAATCACATCATCATCACTGCACCGATTGATTCTATAAATAAACGCAGGAATTAAAAGCCTCATTACAGAATGTGCCATTGCGGTTACGAGCACTGACTTTAATAATCCATCAAAAGTTTTTGTACATTTATTGTTTTGTTTTATAGCCTTGTCAAAGTTTTTTAAAACTTCCGAAGCACATGTCCCTAATTTACTGGAGCAAAAGGCATCATTTGCACAGCGGTCAATAAACCTCAAGGCAACAACTTCTTGATTTTCGTCGTATTTTGTAAAGTTACAATATTTTCCTCCGCAAACACCATCAAGAATGACTGCGTCTAAAAGGTCAGGATACTTTTTTTCTGAAATATTAATAATCCTGGTCGATAGGTACGTCCCGTAACTGAAACCATACAATAACGCTCTGCCTCCCTGGTTCTTGAAGTACCTGATGAGATTGATGGTGTCCATTGCCGCTTCATCGGTACTAAAACCATCCATAAAGTTGATTCTTTTGGATTGACATTTTATGACATCTTCAAGTTGGTCCAATTCACAATCTTGAAATTCTGAGCGACCACAACCCCTGTGGTCTGGAATAACAATGTCATATTGACCACCAAAATCCTTCCATAACTTTAGACCAAGGATTTCCAGTGCTTCTCCACCTAGACCAGGACCACCCTGTAGTAAAGTAATTACACCAAGTCTCTCTTTGTCAGTGTCGTAACTGTACTTCTTAACAAAATATTTTATTTTATGACCTTCATTTTTTATTGTATCTGGCACAGGTTCATAGTATTCTACTTGAAGATGTGAACAGTAGCTTCTCAACCCTATGGGTATGTTGGTGCTAATGACATTGTTTTGTGGCACTTGACTTTTTCCGAGTATAAAGTTCTTAATGTTTTTAAGATCCTCACTGTCATTCTCTTTATGTTTCAAAGCACCCTGCATGAGACCCAAAGTGCGTTCTTTTACTACTCTGTTGGGCGTAGTCAAACCATTTGAGAGTGGTATGTTATCTGTTATGGCGGAGCACCTTTTCCAATCAATAACATCATAGCTGTACACAAAGTTCAATAGCAGTATCAACGCAATCACACCTCTCATTGCGTTGTGAAAGATTGATAAATGATTGAGATGACATCTGCTCCATAAAAAGACTAATCTAATTTATGAGGATGACTCTCTCTTTAACTTTTCAACAACCAAAACAGCACATCCATGTTTAAACGAACAGGTATTTTTATTAACATTACAATATTTATTTTTTCTTCTTTCTTGAAGTGCCAGATCCATCACCAGCAGTCGAACTCCTCTTCTTGCCACTAGACTTTTTCGCTGGGGCCGAAGGAACTACAATCGGTTGTTGCATGATTGGTTGTTGCTGTAGCTGTTGTTGTGCCATTGCTTGTTGTTGTAACGGAACTTGACCAATCTGAGGCCTTCCGTTGGGTTGACCTGCATATCCATTAGGTTGCATTTGAGGTTGTTGCATCATTTGAGGATGTGGTTGTCTCATGTTTGACGCTTGTTGTGCGGGATACGAAGGTAATTGAGAATGTTGTTGAGGTTGTTCGCTTTGGAATTGATGGTCTGGATATTTAAACTTGTGATTAAGGAAACATTGAGTTGTTGGTAGGGGATCTTGACTAAAAAAGGGATGTGATAGTGCTTGTTTTGCGGTTATGCGTTTCATGGGATCGTATTCTAAAAGTCTTTTTAGCAGGTCAAAGTCAGGTGATGTTGGATCCAATCGTGTGTGACGTTCTAGTTGTGGTGCGAACCGTTCCCAGTTCTCCGTTTGTTTGTATTCCTATAAAAATTAAAAATGAATCTCAAAGTGTGCTTACTGGTAAATGTTTCAAAGTGGGCCATGCATCATGACTGGGTGTTCCAAGAATCTTATATATAGTCTCTAACTGATGGTTTTGGAAAGGATTTTGGTTGTGATCCATCTTGACTTCTTTTCCTTCAAATAATGGCTTTGCAGTGATTAATTCGTTAAAGATGCAACCTACGGCCCATACATCTTGATGGTTAAATATTAAGCGTAATGATGATAAAGATACCTATTGCTGGTGTATAATGTTTCGATCCTAACAGAATCTCAGGTGGTCTGTACCATATTGTAACCACGGCACCATCATCTCCAAGTCTTCTTAATGGGTCCTTAAAAACTCTTGCAAGGCCAAAATCAGCTGATAAATGTTAAAAATACAAGAAAATGAACTCTTACCAATTTTAATTGTACCTCTCTCAGTGTCGGTGTCATTTACAAGAATGTTAGCTGGTTTCAAATCACGATGAATTATCCAATTCGCATGAAGGTACTCTAGCCCTCTTAGTATTTGCCAAAGTACTGATTTTATAACAGCTCTATCCAAGCTTTTCGGTAACTTCTTTAAAACTTGCTGTGCACCAGGTTTCTCAATATAAATAACCTTTTTTTCTGATCTATGGTATTTTAAGAGTTTCTATGAAATGAGTTGGAGAGGAGAATTAAATTTAAAATGTACTTCAAGGTCTAGTTTGCAGTAATTGCACACCATTATCAAACTTTTTTCTATAGGTTGTAGATAAATATCTCTAACCTTCATAATGTTTTCGTGGTCCAATTCTCGAAGAAGCTAACTTGTTAAAAGATTTGACTCGAAACAATTCAAACGTTTATCTCTCTACAAACAGTAACCGGAATGCCCTCTCCCTCCCTTGTTATTTTGAGTTTGAATGTTTTTATCGCCACGTCTGTTTTCGTTGTCCTTTCCGAGGCGCGGCGGACAATACCGTAAGCTCCCTCTCCAATCTTACCAACAATATCATATTTTTTCAAAAAAACATCATAACGTTGGCTACTCTTGTCCCTCAACGTTTGTGTCATACAATGGTGTCAAAATTTGTAATGGTTCATTCAATGTCGGAAACGAACTGGTTGATCCACAAACATCAAAAGTAGGTCAGTTCATTAACACGAATCCAACAATCAAACACAAAGATTAAAACAAGTCTTTAAGTTACTATATATTATTTATTTACTTGGATATTTGTATGGTGCCGGGCTTAGTGGTAATTTTTGTTCTGTTTCATAAATGTAGTCTCTTGTTTGGGGAACAATGTCATTACGTTTAGTCAATTGAACCTGGAACACCATGTGACCTCCGTATCTAAAAGTTGCTTCGCTGCTGGCCAAATAAAACTCCCACATGCGGCAGAAACGTTCGTCATACAAGGCGCGGACCTCTGCACGTTTGGCTTCGAACCTGTTCCTCCAAGACCTCAAAGTTTCTGCATAATGTAAGCGCAAGATCTCAATATCATTCACTACCAGTCCGGCCCTCTCAATGGCAGGAAGAACTTCACTAAGAGCTGGTGTGTAACCTCCTGGGAAAATGTACTTGCGGATCCAAGGGTTGGTTGTTCCTGGGCCGTCGCTTCTTCCAATGGAATGGATGAGAGCCACTCCATCATCAGTCAAGACCTGGGCTACTTTTTGGAAATATTCATCAAAGTGATTCACACCGACGTGTTCAAGCATGCCGACGGATACAACGCGGTCATACTTGCGTGTTTCGTGGCGGTAGTCAAGAATTTCAAAATGGACCTTGTCTTTGACATTTTGGTCCGTCGCTCTTTGGTTACTTACTTTGTGTTGTTCTTCGCTCAGAGTGATGCCTGTCACATTGGCACCGCTCACTTTGTTAATGTAGAATGCTAATCCACCCCAACCACTTCCAATGTCTAGTACCTTTAGGATGTTTTCCTTGTTTTGGTCTAATAAAAGTTTGGCGGCAATGTGCCTCTTCTTTAGTGCTTGAGAGTCTTCTAGTTTGGTGTCTGGGGTTGGGAAGTATGAACATGAATATTGACGATCTGGGTCAAGGAACAAATCGAATAGCTCGTCGCTAAGGTCGTAGTGGTGAGCAACGTTTTGTTTGCTCCACTTGACCGGGTTGTACTGGGCTAATCTTCTTAGGACCCATGTTGCAGTAAACATGATTCTTCCAAGAGCACCAACACCAGTCATTAATCTGGCGTTTCCAAGTAAAACTTCTAAGAAATCATAAACATCTCCTTCTTCTAGAATTATGCGACCATCCATGAATGCTTGTCCCACCTCAAAAGAGGAGTTTAGTACTAGTTTCAGCACAGTGTTTGAGTCCTTGATACGGACAACAGTCTTTGCGCCCTTTCCGTTTCCATATGTATTCTTTGCACCACTTGGCATAATCATGGTAAGAGATCCATCCTTAATCAATCCATTCAATGTGTAGTGTAGAACCTTCTCAGGGAGACCGCTGTATACAAAGAACCCCGCGATTGACAATGCAATGACCAACACAGCGACAATAAATACCATTATGTCTTTTTAAAATCGATCGTTGTGAAAATGCGGAAGCAAATCCCGATTGAGCCCCGAAACGGGGTTGGTTGATAATAAAGAAGGCAAGCGCTTGGGTTTAATAGACTGGACATTGCATATAATAGATGTATATTGTTTATTAAATAAGTCTCATCCTTATACAACTTTGATTTTTTTTTAAAACGTTTTAATCTCGACTCAAACGAAATTAGCTGCGCATTTCCTTAATCTTTGCTTTAAAACTTTTCAGTGTGTGTAGAATGGATAAACTAGCAGTGTAATCTCATTCCGCCGATTAACTTTGAGAAACATTTTCAAAATTACCCACAATTTGAAGCTCCTCATAAGTAATTTATGGTCACCGAGGTAGCAATGAGTATTTGTATATATAAATGTTATAAAGTTTATTTACATGTTTACAGATGCAACTCACAAAGACGTCTCAACTTCTTTTGTAGTGCCTTTGAAGGGGAAGACATTGCTCTCCTTTTTCTTTGATAGAACGTCTATGGTTTCCTTTTGCATTTCATCGAATGTTTTGTTGCAGCTGAGCTCTGCTTTGACGACTGCCTCAGAGGTTGAAGCAAGGTTATCGTTCCATGAATCAAACTCTTGGATGCTGGATACAGACTTTCCAGTCTTAGATCGAGTTATTTCCTCATCTAATTGCTCGTTGTCCATGTTCAACAGGCGAACATAAGTGCGTAGTGGTTGAGCTTGGGCGGCTCTGATGGATACAGCTGTACGTGCGAATCTCTTCATGTTGTTGTTGTTATGTATTTGATAACTGAATCAACGCGTTTTAAACCTGATCGACCTTTCCTATTATGGGTAATCGTTTATTTTTAGATGGGATCTAAATCTAAAATTTGATCAGAAGTTGATTTTATCTTACAAAATAACGTCCAATGATTGCATTTTTGTCCTTGAAGTTACAAAAGAACTTCTAAAACGAGTGCCCCTCAAAATTGATATCACATCATGTTGTAATTAACTCAGTTTTGAAACATCGTCGTTGGCTTCTTATCCAACGAGAATCACACTCTGAGAGATGAAATTACTTTATTGAAACAGATCACATAAGCAATATGAAATTAGTATGGGACGAGGATAAAGAGCATAAAAAAGATGTTTTACTAAATTCATATTGCTAATTATTTAATGCGTCTAATTTTCCTTTTTGGTTGTTCTTCCTCTTCACTTTCATCCTCTTCTTCCTCACTTTCATTTGGACTATACTTCATTAAATTTGATTTTGTTTCAGAGTCCATCTTTTCAATAGCATATCTCAATCCCTCTCTACTAAAGTGATGGTAATGTTTCTTTAAAAATTCAATGACTGATGGTTCATCTTTCAAACTCAACTCTCTCAGTACCCAACCTACTCCTAATTGTACAAAACGCTCTTTGTGCAGTTCATCCGCACGACCCGTTAAAATGTGTTTACATTGATCTAAAATTAATTTGTTGTACTTGCCATGTCGTGCAATTTTCACGAAAGTTACACAAGAGCTCCTTAATCTCCAAAGAGATGGTTTTGGGTCATAACTCCACTGTGATATGGTTTCGGCAGTGCCTTTACCTTTTTTCTTTATTATTTCGCAGAGCACCATTGATGATAAGGAGTCAGTAGTGCCCCAGTTGAAATGTTCGTCTTCGTCCAGCACGGTTTTAATTTGTTCAATTATAAGAGTAGCGAGGCCATCATGCTTTGGCTTGCTGAACAGTTTTAGTTGAAGTACTAGTATTTGAATGGCGATTTGTTTTTCCTCAAAGTAGTCTGAACGTAATAAATGTTTGGTTGCGAGTTGAATTTGTTCTTTTGGATCTGGAACTGCTTCTATGATTTCTTTCTTGATATTTTTGAATGTTGTCGAAACCTCCTTGCTTGTGAGGCCGTAAAATTTAACTGTGTTTTTCATGTAAGATGATTGTTGAAGTGCACGTTTTGTATCTGCACCAATCTTCAATGCTTGTTTGATTCTTGTCAAGGCTACTTGCATTGTTTTGTTCGTTGGGCTTGCAGCTCCAAGAAGTTCTCGAACTCTACAACATCAACGACACATTTGAAGATCAAATCAAGGTTGATACAAAATACCAGCACATGGCTGAATATATCCACCACAGCATCAAGGATATTTCCAAAAGAATAAACAAGCAGAGCATGGACAAGAAAAGGTCATACATATAGTGGCCTCACATTTTAAGTTTATTCTGATGACGACATCATTAATCAAACAAAATGAGAGTTATAAAGAAGATGAAATTAGGTTTAAACCCTCAATTAATAGTTTTTGAAAGAAATGTAATATATTGTATTGAACATTAGTTGAACATCTCCGTACCAATTCAACTTGCCTCTGAAGTATGAAGTGTTCCATATCTATCATTAGACCTTTGTACTGTTCATGAGAATTTACCTGAATTGTGGACTTTTTGCACTAAACTTCGTGAGGTTTACCTCAAAGGCTTGAGGCCCGCCTGTCTTTTCAATGCACTCAAGATGTAGGTTTGCACTTTTGGTGTCAGAGTCTATAACAGTCCATTCTCCTTTAATTTTTAAACATGTTGTAAGATGGGAGGTAACAAACCTCTTGAATAATAATCAACTTGTTGGAAATCGTAGTCGGCCCATTCCTTTAGCCTCTTGAAGCTATAGGAAAATTTACCGTGCTTTGTCAATACAAGCTCCTCAGTTTCTTCTATGTTATCGTCGAGGTTCTCCTCCTTTGGTAAACTCATGAAATGAGACCTGTCTTTCTCCTCTCCCTCTCTATTATTAATCAACTCCATGCTTTTCCACTAATATTGTTTGACAGGCAATCAATGTTAATCTAAGAATAGATTTGTAATAAACAACCAGATGAGTGCGTTTTTGTGAGTGATGGAACACCAAGAAAGTTCGTAAAATGAAGTTAGTAATATGGGCCGACACCATTCTAGATATCAAGAAGGGATTAGTCCAGCACATTGTAGACCAATCTAACGGCAAGACCACGGCACAAGAGGTCTTTGAGCTGTTTGAAAACAAAATAAGCTCGAACAAAAAGCAGAAAATGTTATCTACCACAGCAAAAAAGTTATTTGAGGACGAACAATTCTTTAAATCTTTGGTGGCCAGCGACCACTCTATTAATGCACTAAGAGACATGTTGAAGGAGGGTGTGGACGCTTATTTGTACTTCCCCACCTCCTATACCATTTATACAACCAGAAGTGTTGCGCAAAATCAATTTGCCGTGGTTAGTGCTATTATTCCCACTCCACTAGACATTAGGTTAGATTGGATTAAGAACGCCCTCGGGAAAGAGTGGGTTGACAGGGTTATTATTTGTTCTACTTCTGTAATTTCTGGAGTAAAATGTGATTATTTTATTGTTCCTCAGGGTGAAAATATCCAGTCCCCCCATGTTGTTTATTCTTCTTCGTCGTTTCCATCATGGAAGGATTGGAGAAAAAATGTTGGTATTGAAGTTGTTGAAACAATGTCTAAAACTATACCCTTTTTCAGACACGGGTCTCATAATTCTGTTGACGTAGATTTATTATACTTGTTTGACCACATACCTCCTCCGAAAGAAGCTCAAAATTTTATTTTTGTAGGGGAGAGACTTGGAGAAGATCGAAACATATTTACAATAAAAGATGGTGTGGTCAACTTCTGTCAAGTAGGGATAGTCGATTCTATGAACAATGCCCTTTTGCAAACCTATCCTCTTCATAAACAGTTGTTCCCTCTTCCGATTATACAAGCGGTAAAGAGAGCGGTGCCCATGAAGATTAATGAGACAATTAAAAACACTCTAGTTAAAATTAGAAATGCAGACAATCTGAGAGATATTATTGTTCCTGCCATCAAATCTTATGATTTTGAGATCAGAAGACAGGTCTTTGGTGGTGTGGACTTTGCAGGAACTACTTTAGATTTGGACACAATAAAGAACATAACCTTCCGTCTCGGACAAACATTAGCACTCATACAAGGTCATGAATGTTTTACCAAAGATGATGTAATCAAACTGTTTCCAGACATGAAACCTTTGATTTATAGAGAGAAAGATTTGGATAAAAACGTAATGAACAAATATAAAGATATATTTATGAAGGAAACAGATGGTGTCATGGTGAAATGTGTCGGGGATTTGCACTTGTATTATGTTGTTGATTATGACATTCCCATGAACTTCTTTAGGTCACAATGTAATGGTTTGGTTGTTGATTATCGATTTGAACTGTTGAGATGTTTTCCTCTAAATCACTATTGTGAGAATAAACCTTCTTGGCCTGAGGACCCATCACACCCTGTCATTGATCCAACTGACCCTGATTTGTTTATTGTATTTAGATACGTTCCTACAAAATCTTCTGAGCTTCCCAAATGGTATTTCAATAAGCATCAGGTTGTTATTTGTCAGTACAATTCATTTGATTCAGAGTTGTTACAAAATGCCTACAAAACTTTGGATTCTGAAAATACTCTGCATCTCCTTGATACTTGCAATTACTATTATGTCTTATTGGTGAAGCATGAGCGTGTGGAGGTGGTGGCCAAGAGAAACAGATTGACTAATCTACTTGCCTATGATTGAATGCTATAATAAATAATTTTAATGTTACACATCTGTTCGATAGACAACAACATTTGTTTTTTGAAAATCATTTAATAAGAATTACATGCCATTCAATTCGTCTTGATTAATGTCATTTAGCACTAAGCCTTTGTTTTCATTGTCAGCACAGTTGTAACGTAGTCCCTGAATCCATTCATGTCTCTCCACTTCAAAGTAGCTCTTAAAGTGTCATCACCTTCATACTTTGCGCTGGTAATGCCTTCGTCGGATATGGTCAGGTCGGATAACGGTTGAAACGTTAAGAAGGATTCACGGACAGCAACGTACGCCGTCACAAGGTCGTATAGTATAGTAGATTGTTTATCACAGTTAATGTCAGAGAAAAAGTTTTGTACATCTTTTTTTCTTCTTTCAATTAACCAATGCCTGCAAGG
This sequence comes from Acrasis kona, assembly GCA_026419775.2. Lineage (NCBI taxonomy): Eukaryota > Heterolobosea > Eutetramitea > Acrasida > Acrasidae > Acrasis > Acrasis kona. The sequence goes on along the minus strand of JAOPGA020001125.1, from coordinate 28,971 downwards.
ATTAGTAATAAAAATTATTTGTTGACAAACTCATATTGAGAAAGTAAAGTATTGATTATCGGGTCGTCTTCTCTCATCCCGGAAATCTTTTTAAAAGGTTTCCCACTGAGCGTAAAAACACCACAAGTATCAAGAGGTACAATTGTGAATTTATTCCACTTTGTGTCAAACACTTTTCTTGAAGCTTTTACATCATACTTTGCATTGTATTCTGCATGCGGACCAACTTTGCCCCTGTAGCCAAGTACAAAACTACCGTACATTCCTATCAAATGGACACGGTCTTTAATGTCAGGTTCCAACTCCAACATTTTATCAATATTGGTAGTGGGACCAAGGCTCAAAAGAATTATTGGGTTTGTTTGGTAGTCTTTATTTGACATGATTATAGAAACTGCTTGTCTGATCCCATCTTCATAGTGGATGCCATCATAAGAATCAAAAAAATCATGGCTGCACATTGCTATTAATGGGTTAGGATGGGACAAGTTAGGATTGCGTTCATCTATTGCTCCAAAGCCAATAGGAATCTGTTTCTGTAGGTTCGCTGACTTTAAAAGTTGTGCAATTAATTCAGACCTGTATTTTGCATTACCAGTGCAGCTAAGTATCATTTGAACTTCAACATTTGGTTGGTGAAGTACTCCTTGAGAAGTTAATATTTTATGGTCTGCATCTTCCGTAAATCCCTTCGTAGATAAAAGGTGCAATTTTAGCAAGAACGCAATGGCCCAACTGTCATCAATATCCGAACCAATATCAGTGTCAATGATTACCCTCCTCGTATTATCTCCGCTCATTGTGACATTATGTTTTATTTTTTTTCGGAAGTCAACCAAAGTTGAAAATTCGCATTCAAACCAACAATGATTGAATAAATGCACGTTGAAACTGTTTCAAATTATGCCCTACGCTCCCTTTAAATTATGCACTTGTATCAACCTATTATCTCAGAACTATTCACAAGGCCACGTCCTTCTTTAACTCATCAGCACCATGTATCAGACATATAACCATCTTAATCAGTAGATCTTCAAAAGTCAATTCATATCGATAAGAGGCTTGTAAACATTCTGGTAGCTTCTTGAAAAATGACTCATCAGCTATTTGTAGTGGGTTAATATACTGATCAAGCTTTATGTCAAACAATGCAATTTATAGTGCCGCAGAGTAATAACTAAAAATGCTTTCACTAATGTTAACATATGCAGAAGCTCTTTCTCTCTGGATTGTACTCAATAAATTCTCATGCCTAAAGTTATGCGATTGATTATCTCTTGAATAAAGCAGAATGTGTTGCGACATTCTCAAACACACTACTTGTTGGTGGACAAATGTAATTGGCGAATGTTCGATTAATTTTATCAGTAATGCTCACATTATCAGCGGATACTTGAATATGGCAAAATCCAGACTGTAAATTGTGTCTCAAATCAAAGTCAATCAATTGTAAGAAGAACACGGTTGAGTGACAAAAATGCCTCAAACAGAAGAAGTTCAACTGCATGTTGACGATGATCTAAAAGAACAATGGGATAAATACAACTCTTTGAAATCAAAGCAAGCTAGCTTGGCCGACTTTTGGGGAATAAAATATATACACGTTTCACGTGACAAATTTGTCGCTAAAATGCCCATTACAGATAAAATAAGACAGCCATATGGGAGACTTCATGGTGGTGCTAGTGTTGCTTTTGCAGAGACTATAGCAAGTGTTGCGGCGTTGTTTTGGATAGATATTGAGAAGGAAGGTGCTGTAGGTCTTGAGATTAATGCCAACCACGTGAGACCAGTTGGGGAAGGATATATATTTGGAACAGGTACACCTATTCACATTGGAAAGAAGACGCAGGTGTGGAGCGTTGATATTAAGGATGAAAGAGGAAAACTAGTTTGTATCTTTAGATGTACAGTCAGCATTATACCAAAGGACCAAGGTAAACCAAGAAACAACTCAAAACTTTGAACAATTAACATTTCTGCAACACTTGTGATTGTTCGTTGGGAATGCTTTGTATTTTATGTGATTGCATTTCCACGAACAATTAATGTTTAAATAAAAACATTTTAATGTTCATTGTCGGTTAGTGCTAACTTTTAATGTTTCAGCAAAAAGATTAGATACAAAACAACAAAACAGATTATTAAAGATACATTAAAATTTACTTGCAATACCAGAAAAGTTGACGGGCTTAACGCTTCTTGGGCCAGTTAGACCTCTGTAGGTATGGTCATATACTTCCTTTTTGAGTTCCGTCAAGTTTGATCTGTTGGCACCTTTGGATGCTAAGCTCTTGGCCATTGCGAAGGCTGTTGGAAGTAGGTCCGCTGATTTAGTTGTTTGGTCAACAATACCATCCTTGAGGGCTTCCTCTGCACTGAATCGTTTACCAGTTAAAACGGCTTTGGCTGCTACTCTGTTGTTTAATTTACCTTGAACTAGAGGTCTAAATGTGTCACTTAAAGGAAGACCTAAATCAACTTCAGGGAAACAAAGGAAACCTTTTTCGTTCTGCATGATTCTAAAATCACAAGACAATGCCAAGAATGCACCTATCAAGAATTCAAAACAAAGGTTGTGGACGTAACATACCTGCTCCGAATGCGTGACCATTAATTGCAGCTATGGTGATTACTGGGAAGACAAGTATGCGGCATAATAAATCAGCAATGCTTTGGAAAAAAGAAAGAGTATCCTCAGAACCTGCTTTTGAGAGGTATTTCAAGTCCAATCCGTTGCTAAAAAATTTATCTTCAGCGGTGATGACGAGTGCTTTTGGGCCCTAAAGCATTTATTTAGTACAAAAGACCAACACCAACTCACCTCGGACTTTTCAACCTTATCTAGTGCCTGTCCAATGTTACTTATAAGATTGGGATTAAAAACATTGTTTCCCAACTTCAATGTGAGAACAAAAACATTGTCCTTCTCGGTTAGTTCGTAGTCACTCATAATTTTGTAAAATTGTTTCAATCAATACCAGATCAGCAGTATTCAAATTCGCTCAACAACTAAAACATCTTACTTAATCTACTTTTTTCTTCTTTTATTGACAACACAAGATGTATCTGTAATTCTCATTCTCTTCTTGTTGACCTTTTTTGATGGTTTCACTTCTTGTTTCGGGACTTCTTCTTCTTCTTCTTCTTCTTCTTTGTTAATTTCTTTATCTACTTTTGGTTGCTTGAAGGGACCATGCAAACTCTTTGTAACTCTTTCCCTTTGACTTCCAGGTATCCTCACAAAACATGAAACAAAGAATCCATTAGTGGCATGCTTCTCTGGAGTTGTTCTCACACACAAAGGACCAACGTGGTTAGTAGATGCACTGTCAATTCCTCTATAGTCCCACTCTGGGAAGCACTTTTCTACACGGAACAGATCCGAGTTCTTTTCCGCAACTTCAGCAACAACTTGTTCATTCTCCTCTTCATGTATGGAGCAAGTAGAATATACTATGCACTCTACATTTGGGAAGGTCATGGCATGATTTATTAACGTAATTTGAAAGTTTTTCAACTTGTTAAGGCGGTCTTGAGTCACTGTTTTCTCTCCTCCTTGCCTAACAATTCCGGTACCAGAACAAGACGGATCTAACAGAATGGCTCTAACATGTTTGTATTGGACATCATATGGGTCAACCGCTGAAAAGTCTTTATGAACAACTTTTACAATAGAGTCAGCACCGGCCTCACTAACACGGTCGCTTAATATTTTTATTCTTTTCTCATCCCTGTCAAATGCATGCACGGCCAAGTCCTTTGTTCCAAAATCAGATTCAGACATTTTCGCTGCTAAATGTGTGGTCTTGTTACCTGGTGCGGCACAAGCATCTATAATGTGGACAGGGTTTCCATTAAGATTTCGCTCTTGTAGTAACTTGGGTAGAGTTTGGAACATTACATGTGCAGGCATGCATGAAGCTTTATCTTGTACGATGCATGTGGAGTTGATAACGCTTGGCATGTTGTGGACAGGAGCGTCATGGGGATACATTACAAAAATTTCATTAATGTGTTCATCTTTAACAAGATACTTTGAACCCGCTTCTCTTTGTTCTTTTTTATTTTTATTAATAATAAAGTTATGCTCGGTTGTCATTGTGTTTAAAAAGTCTTGAATGCTTGTTTTAAGCAGGTTAACTCTCAAGAAGCGTTCAATTTGAATTGGTTCTGCAGTTGTGGTTGGTTCCACGAGGTCTTCATTCGAGACAGCCTTTTTGTCAATTTTTAACATGACCAAAATAGAGTTCCAAGTAGAGTAATATGACTTTGCTTGCTTAAAAATGTTCCTGCAGGTTAGTACCTTTATGAAGTTCCATAGAACTTACTGTTTAATTTTTTCATAATTTCCGAGAAGTTTTTTCACGCTCTCATTGCTTTCTGAATTTTTACCAAGAAGTAACTCGTAAATTATAACTCTCAGTATTGGCTTGTCTTCTTTTAATTTTGGGTTTTTCGAGAAGAACTTGCTTTCATCTATGATGTGGTCGATTACACTCTTGTCTTTTATTATCAAACGAATAAGAAATAATACAACTTACACTTTTGGACTTCGCTACAAAGTGCAAATGTTACAGATTTCATTTCTGTTGTTTTTGAGAGTGCGAGCGATTGAATCGAGCCCTTATTGTTGGACACTTTTTCAGTTATGTCCGCGACTTGCTTGTATACTTTGAACAGCATACCACCCTTCAGTGTGCCTTCAACCATTTCAGTTCACAAATTGTAAAGAAGTGTGATGGAAGGTTATTCTGTCTCCATTGTTTATTGCTTGTTCTTGACAGAGAGCGATGATAATCACGGAAGAGACGGAACAGAGTATATTATTGGAATGTTTGCGAATATAGATGCTAGAAATTTGCATTTTCCGAAATGTGAAATCATAATTTATCACGACGACTCAATACCAATAGAGTTTTTACAAGCTTATGAGAGTTGTAGTAATGTAACCTGTATAGAAATCAGGGACGAAAGAACGAAACTTAAACGTGGTCATGTAGGATTCTTTCTAGCTATGGCTCGGTATAAAGCCATTCTCGAATTACAAAGCGATGTGATACTTTTTAGAGATGCAGATCTCGAACTGACGCGGTTGGATGCTGAATGTGTTGGAAAGTGGCTTTCAAATAATGACCACTCAATACATAGATACTTTGACTCGGATACAAATTGGCCCCTCACAGGAGGCGCATTTGGTGTTCGCTTGAACTCGATTTCCAAAACAGACTTTCAATCAATCTATGATGGATTTATAGACAAGGAGCTAAAATGCCAAAATCCTGATTTAAAACACTTAACAGAAGCTCTTCACATTGAGCAACAAAGGACTCCATTTACATATTACGTTGACCAACGCTTCTTGTACAAAGTTGTAGAGGAGATGTTTAATAATGCATTGGAAAAATTTGCCTTAACACACCAGGTCAGCTTTGAGCCGCAACCAGGGAAGTTAAGTTTTAACGAGGTTCACAACATTGTGATCCCTCAAAAAATTAGTACATTCCGAAACTACATTGTTAAAAAGTACAAGTGGATAACAAGTGAACATAGAACAAAAATATTAAATAATAAAAAACTAAATCTTTAATTATTATGGTGTGTAGTGCGAGTTCTTTGAACTTCTCAAATGTCAAGTAGGCAACATATGATGGTAAGAATTGAACAAAGTAACTATTTCGTCTAAAAGTAATTGTCTTTGTGTAAGTGTCAAAGTAATAAGAATAAAATCTTGAGTTTCAATTGATTTTTATTTCTCGAATGCACGTTAATTAAGCAAAGTATGTACATGATATCCATTAAAAGGCGAAGATTCACGCTATATGTAGTCCAAATATGTAACTGGTGTTTTGACTCTAACGTTAAGATTTACAAGAGCAGATTCGCTCTTTCTTCTATTGTTCATGGATAATTTGAGGGAATCTGAGTATATAGTACTTTCGCTCTCTCCCAAATTGTCATTGGTGACAGAGTCATGAAAACGTGTATGACTTCTGCTCTTTCTCACTCTAAGTTGGACTGAAGACCTGTAATCTGGCCGTTGACCACAAAAAGGAGATGAGTAACCCGAATTTTTCTTTGAAGTCCCTTGTCCCATTTGTTTTCGTTGTTAAAACTCACAAATGTCAAGACATATCTATCAAATAGTCCTTCTGATGTCGGGATTTATTGTAATGAAATAAACGCACTCAACATCAGACCATATTAGTCTAATTTGTTAACTGTCGGTGGTTGTCAGTGAGTACATGGAACTGTAACAAGCAAGTGATATTCTAACACTGGAAATAGGTTTTTTAAGAATAAAAGACTGATATTTGTTAAAATAATACATGTAATTTTTAATTAATACTGCTCCCCACCCAAATTGTGGAAATTAAAAACATTCGCCGTTATTTTTCTGGGATCGAAAGTGGAAAGGCATATGTCTGATGCTGTAGTACTGCACAATATGATTGGTGTTTTGGTTGTAATATATTGACATGTCTCATCAACTGTCACATCAATTTTTTTGAAAAAAAACAAAATTTAAGCCTGATGGTTAAACTGAACACATCCGATCGGAAAGTTTATTGCTAGTTTTACAAACCCCCGTCAATGGTTATTGATGAGTTACCTTACACTAAAATTATATATATACAGATCAAACTTTCTGTTGAATGGAGCCTTGGAATTCATGTCGGTCCCTGACAGACCGCGATCGACGAAGTACGTTACTTATTCATACTTTGCTGACAAGAATTTAGAAAAACTCCTACGCAGAAATTTGGAGGACCAAGTCTTGGGTGGATTACATTGATTCCTACCTTGACCTACTGTGGAGTCAGCTCTCCACCCTCTTTGTGATGTTGGTCACATCACAGTTCGGAACCACTGCATGGGTGGATTTTTTCACTTTTGTTACATCCTTCATGTTTCAACAAGCACATGTAAGATTTGCAATTAAACTTCAAACTAATAATAGACGCGGTGCCAGCGGACATGGTGCCAGTATTAATCACAGCCGTCCAATACTCGTATTCGGACATTACAATTTTCCTCCACATATGCACCGCCCTCCGTAACCTGATCGTCCTTAGACGGTGTAAGCTGACCACATCAACATGCGCCTCGGAGAGAGCACCTCCGTCCACAATATATCTGATGTTGGAAGCGGTGATCAGGGTTGGATTATTTCTATTATAGGAGGCCCATGTAATAGAAACTATCACGTACTTATACATACGGATAGAGGCTTTGCTCACTACAGAAAAGTTGAGGGATGGGGTATGATTCTTACCCGGACGAGTTCGACGACATTACATTAGCCTCATATAGTGTACGATATATTGAGGATAATTTCTTTCAAATGTTCAAATCGAACTTTGACTGGTATCTTGGTACTTTTGTTGTAAACAACACCTCTGTCGCTGTTGAAAAGGAAGGGAAAATGTTGTTAGACGACAACCACAGGAAGGTCTTCAAAAGCACACTAACCGACGAAAGGTTTGTCATTCCGCACTCGTGGACTATATGAGCATCGTGAAGCAATCAATTGGTGGACATTTTCCTCAAGTTTATAAAGAAGAAGTACCTTTATCTGGAAAATTTTGGGAGAGTAGCTGTGAGGAAGTGGTGAGAAAAACATTCACCGATTTAGTTCAACTTTCCAAAGTCTTGAGCGCTGATTTTTCAGAAGAGTTATTGGGCATCACGATGCCATCTAAATCTTTCTTTCTAAATCATGATCATGAAATACAAGTTAGATCCAAATATTTTCAACTGTTTTTGAATCGTATCGCTAGGACTCCTTGTCTATGGAATGACCAGAATGTAATTAGGCCAATAGTGAACACGAGCAATCACCTCCTCAGTGATCTGTATATATAATTTTAGTGTAAGGTAACTCATCAATAACTATTGACGGGGGTTTGTAAAGCTACCAATAAACTTTCAGGCTTGAAAACCATGTTTTTAAAAAAAGACCAGAATGTAATTGATTTCTTTTCAATGTAGTTTGGGTTGGGGGAATCCTTTTTATATTTTGACAGGGATAATAAAATTGTATTTATGGAATGAATTTGTGCTATGCCTCAACACTATGTTAGAATTTACGGTTGGTAGTTGGGTGCATTTCTTATCATCTATAATTCATTATAGCACATGTATTAAAGGGATCCCTTTGAAATCTTACCAGTTGATAGAACAACAAAAATAAGTTGGAAAGCAGGTAGAAAGTGATGTCTAAAGTTGTATGGTTGTAGATATCATGCATTAAAGTTGACTAATTTTTACAATATCAAGGATATAGACGTCTGGTGCGAAATTGGACTACCAGCAAACTCTATTACATCCAATTTCAATGATGGAAACTGTAAATGGGACAACAATGGAGGTAAAGATTACAGTTTTCCTTAACCAGGGATTTACGCCATACAAAACGGTCAAATCAAACAAAACATTTAAAACCCTCCAGGTATATTTTGCTCCCGCCAAAAAGAAATAGAATGGAAGTAGACTGACGAAGCATAGAGCCGAACCTCTAAAACATATTAATCATACACGACTTATACCATTCTATCTTTTGACTGCCTGTTGTTGACAACACGCTAAAAAAGCGGGAAAGAAAAGTACCTGGAGAGAATCTAGCCCTGGAGGTCTAGAAATTCTTCAGCTGTTAGCTCGCATGTCCATGACTTGATATTTGTGGTGTTCTTATCGTTATTTTATTCAATAGATGGTTTTATACATATATTTAAAATATTTATTTTGTGTAGATGGCTGCTTAACTCAGTCGGCTTTCAGATACAGAGTGCCATCCTAGTAAGATGGAAGTCAGGAGTTCGATTCTCCTAGTAGCCTGTTTTTGATATATACGCAGCATATCACAAGAGTTGGATGAGCAGCTACTGTTCTATGGTGGTCGAGTCGTGGTAAATTAGTTTTGTTCATCCATTAAACGCATAGCCAAGATTAGTCTTGTTGCTGTATGGTTCACTAATGTTGTTGCTCTATTGATACATTGCGTCTTCACTTTAAAGCCACCTAAGCCATACAAGTCAAGTTGTCAATTGGTTGGTGAGAGAGGATTCAGGTTGTATGTTGTACGTTTACTTTGTTCGTTACAACAAAATCGTGCTTGAACTTTCAAAATGAGGATCGCCGTGGCAACTTTGATCGCTCTTACATCTATATTTCTTTACCTTAATTACAGGGGAGTGATCTTCTATTATGGTTTCAAGTCAGCGATCGAAATAATCTCCTTGTATGAAAAACATTACGGCGGCGAAAATCATCTTTCGCCACAGGCATCGGCTCTAAATCGCATATTCAAATTATTTCCTCTCAAGCCAAAGAACATTGAAGAATTACGCGAACAATTAGTTTTTACAGTGCACCCTCCGTTAAGTCTATCCTACAACCAAACATTAATAAAGTCTCTCAAAAACTCAATACTAGTCGAGCATATCAATGCCCCACACATCAACAAACGCATTGGAATTTTATACATCCACGGAGGCGGGCTTGTGGGAGGATCTCCAAAACAAGGATTCGCATTCCTACAAAACTTCCCCGAACACGTAGATATGCTATGTGTTCGCTATGCATTTGCTCCAGAGCACTTGATTGATGAGGCACTTGCCGATGTTTATCAAGCTTATAAGTTTATGGCCAATCGGAATTACAATCGCTTGGTCATCATGGGCGACAGTGCAGGTGGGTTGTTATCCACTTTAACAGTAATGGAAAATCTTCAACATGAAATTTCCATTCCAAATTCAAAAATCGACTCTATGGTGCTAATGAGCCCCTGGTTGGATGTTACATGTGCATCCACAAAATCATTCGAGGGCAACGCTCATCTTGATTTTGTGGTGACGGAGGACCTTAAAAGAATTGTAAACGAGTCTTTAACGGAAGCTTTGTCAAGGAGGTTTGCTACCGCTGAAGATCGACTGGAGATGATGATAAAGTATTCTCCGTATCATAAGTTTGTTGTAAATAAAGAAAAAATAAAGTTTCCTAGAGTTTATCAAGTCTTTTCAAAGACTGAGCGTTTTTCAGATGAGAACGTTGAGTTCTTTGAGGAGCTGCAAAGACAAACACCGAAAGAGTATAGATATAAGAACAAACAAAGATGTATTGCGAATCTACCTCATGTTTATCCGCTATTTGGTTTGTATGTACCTGAAGCAGCAGAAGCAATAAAGGAGATGACACAGTTTGTTTTGTCTGAAGAAGAGTAAATTACACATTAAATGTGATGGTGCGTTGGCAATGAGTTTAATGACTTGTTAAGTTTAATTAAAGACTAAGCATGCACAACAATTGAGATTTACTCTGGCTTCAGCAGGTTACTTGTTTTAGAGCACCCTTTCAACTTCTCTTTGTTTTGGTTACTCTTTGCGAGTTATCGTTTCGTATTTTTTGATTCTTTACAATGGACATGAACATTCTGACGTTTGTTCCATTCGACAATCATTATTAAATTTCCATTATAGATTCAGAAATATCCGTTCGTCCGCCGACCTCATCTATTTTCGAATGTCTTTATCTATTTTGTAGCTGTCACATTTCAACTCAATTTCCCCATATCCAGGCAATTTAAAGCAAAACAACAAAATGAGTGTGACCACAGTCAGTCCGGCAGTTTCCACAGGATCACATTCTTCAAGCCCCATTTTTCAGGACAACGACCAGGAGTTGGAGATCGAAGTGTCTGACGAAAGTTCCGGCAATTCAAACACAACAGCACACAAATTTTTGAAACAAGGCCTCACATGGGTAGATTTATTGGCTGGCATTGTTGGTATTGTTCTACTATGCATCGGAGTTGGGGTTGGTTTGGCTTTATATTTTGTTTTCAAGAACAATGAGTTTAAGAACGCTACCTTTACGCTCAAAACAGAGGCCAAACAGAACGTTGATCGTCTTCAAAACGTTATAGAAGACAGCATTATATCTGTAAGGATCTTGACATCATTTGGATTGTATCATGACGGTGGAATACGAATGGCCACAGCCAACAACCCATTCATAGACGGTTCAGGAGCAGTACAAGCAAACGACTTTGAAGCCATTAACTACATGAAGATTGTATCTTTTGAGGAAAGGAATTCATTCGAGACTGAAATGAAGAGCTTGGGAGGAATTTATTCTGACTTTCAAATTTCAAACACTGTGAACGGTACATCAGTTTCTACAGGTGTGGGTTTGGTGAGAGAGGAGACGAAAAGACCGTTCTATGCGCCGCTTATAGGACTATACCCTCAAGTTCCGCTGTTAGGTTGGGACCTTATGTCTGATTCGGAGAGAAGTATGCTTGTGAACAAAACAATTGTAACTGGAAATGCCACCCTGTCTAATGTTATTTTGTCTAAAAGATCGAACGTTAACACTGTACAATATTATGCACCACTTGTTAAAAATGGAAAAACATTAGGAGTTTATTATGCAGTCATTCTGATTGGTGATGCCATCAAAAAATCATTACGTTTTCTTTCCAATATTAATGTTATAATCCTCGAACAAAGTAGCTTTGATAAACAAATGTACAAAGAAGCATTCGTTGGTTCTTCCGTCTCCGAATCAGAATCTCAAAGTTTGTTTGGTCGTCCGGTTAGTAATTTGACATATGTTGAATATTTGTACTTGTATCAAAATTCGGCAATCGTTACAGGTTTTAATGTGACTGTTGTTGATAAGGTGTGGTGTGTTTATTTCATGTCAACCAGGAGTTTTTTGGATTCACATTCAATTTACACAAAGGATCTTGCTTTGGTGTTATGTATTCTAGGTAGTTTGACGTTGGCCATTCTAAACTCTCTTGTGACGAAGAGAATACAATATTCTTATTTCACTGCTAAATTAAATAAAATGAAACTCAACAGTCTTTTGCAGAGTCACAAAAAGACTAATGTCCTACTGCAAAAAATTGGTTTGAGGGAGAGCAAATCAAGAGCGACAATAGATGCCATTCCCGACATTATCTTCACAATTGATTCGAACGGAGATATCGTCCAAACCAATGCTACTTTTGATAAGGTCGTCAAACTGAGTGCACAAGATCTTGAGAAGAGAGTGCCTTTTAAAACCATCCTTTGCAACCTCGATGATTCTTTCCTTACAAAAGATGATTCTATCGAGTTGGTCGACACTGTTGTGTCAATCCCTCAGGACGGATCGACAATAAAGGTACAAGCCACCGTTCGTAATTTACATCAAAGAGAAGGTCAAGAAGAGTCTCATGTTGTTGTTTGTAAAATAAATGAAGAACAAGAAGAGTTGTTGAGGAATTTGTCAGTGTTCGAAAAGACAAGTAAACTCAGACTCAGATTTGTTGATCTTGAAGTCACATTGAGAGACAAAAACTACAAAGGTCAATTAGTAGCATTCTGCGCTTCGATTAAAGATCCAGTGAAGAGCACTCGTGCTCTTAGGTTAATAAAGTTTATTGAAGCTGTTGAGTCTTACAAAAAACACACCTTTGACCAAAGGATTGTTGATCAAGAAATTTTGTATAAAAAATTCTTCCCGCTCAACGGTGCCATAATTACGGATACAAATCTCTTGTCGCTACTGTCTGTGATGGTAACAAAAAGCAAAGGAGATATGAATATTTACGATGATGTTTGTGATGTTGTTAAATTAGAGTTCTTGAACGACTACTTTGTTTCATTTGCTCCCAGAACAAACTCAAGTAACTCTGATAGTGAGGGATTCACAGTTGACGAGACTGTTCTTGATACAAATGCATCGATTAACACAGCAACCAGTGACCACTTCTAGATCATGTATTTGACTGCCACGATGTTGCTCGTGTAGTTGTTGGTCTTTAACGGAAAGGTTTTGTTAGTCATCGGATATTACATTTTCAATAATTATTAATCATGACGATTAAATTCCTTAGAATCAAGACAAAGTCGGTGTTGGATTGGATGAAAAGAACATACAAGTAACATTATATAATTAAAAATAAATTGTTGTTGTTCGAATCTTCGCCTCAATTGTATATACTCTACCTCTAATTTCCAATTGATAATAGTACAATCCTATTATTTTCTTCACATTTATAATCACAAACTTCTCATCAGCTGTTTTCGTTGTAAAATAAGAAATTGACAAGAACGGCTATAAAACACATCGATGCACCCCACCTTATCAAATGCGTTTCCTCATCGGAATTGAAGGTCCATCACCAACAAATTGTGGAGGAAGGTGAATGTTGTTAAAAAAGAGTTGGAAAAAGAAGCGGCACTAAGGATAATTGAGGAAGATGAAGTAAATGGTAGCATAGCATTAAAAGAGTTATGAAAAAATCAAAAAAGACATTTATTCCGCTTTGGCCAAAACCATTTTCGAGATGATTGACAGTTTACACTGACATACCATCTTGAGCACTTCTTGATAATGTTTCAATATCTCTAATATACTCCAACTCCTCATCAAATCCAATATCTTTCAAGACCTTTCTATTTTTATCAATCTCATCCTTATTATCAAAGTCGCTGTTGTAGACGCATATGATAAAAGTTTTTGCTTCCTTGTTAACGCTATACGCTTGAGAAAGAGTTGACACTTTTGCAGACACGCCAAGTTTCTTCTGAATCAATGCTGTCGCAACTAATTTCCAAGCTTCATCAATCTGGTCTCTGTTTCTATGAATCACCCACTTTCCGAACTTCCAACAAAATACTGTTGCAATCTTGGTGTTGTAGGACCTCCTCTCCTCGCCTTTTAAATGGCGATTGTGATTAATCGCTTTCAAGAATTCGTTGCTCATGACGGGAATCGAAGTGTCTTCACCCTTACCAAATTCAAAAGAGCATCTGTGAAGTCTGATCCAGTACAAAGGACCGATAGTTGAGCTTGGTCGTAACCTGTCCAGAAATGACCATACCGTATCAAATGGATATAACAAGGATTGAACCCCACGAGCGAATGATGTCGTGTACTCGTCACATCTGCCTGGAAGTTTGACGTTCTCATCGATGCTAAGTTTAATACACGCCTTCTCTTTGTCCCCCTGTTTCATGATAATGGCGACCTCTAAGGCTTTTTGGTACATCTTTTGTTCGACAAGAGCTTGGTACTGCATCTCAAGCTTTTCCTTAACATTGTCACAATTGTAAGCCTCGTACAAAATCAAATCTAGTTTGGAGCATTTCTTTATTACTGGTTCCAAGATGGATGGTTCGATCCATGATGGGAACAATTTTTTGATACACAACAAAGTTCTGTTCGAAGCTTCTTTCAGGAATTTAAGCAACGAAAGGATATTTCCTGGACTCATACTATTGTAGAAAGCAAGAGCATCGTGGAAGATGATAACCGGATGATCCATGCTGATCAAAATGGCGTTAATCAGAAGTCGCGTCGTTCTACCATTACAATCTGTTAGTGGATGCAAATCGATTGCTATAGCACGAGCAACGTAGGTTGCAATTTTGAGCGGATCAGATCCAGAAGACATTGATTTTTTAACATTTTCAAACAAGATCTTCAAAGCAGGTGCAAGTAATTTGACTTTGATGTTATCATTGTTTTCATGAGTTCTGATGGTTGGGTGATTCTTGAAGGTTTTGCTAAGACTCGTCAACAAATTTTGATCGATCTTAAAGTCTTTAGACAAAACTTGTTTGATCGCATCAATTGTGTTGTGACTATGTCTGGTCCTATTATCAATGTCTGGAAGCAACGGGTCCTGACCCATAGAAGGGTACATGGATAGCAACTCGATATTTTTATCTTTGGAGAGTTTCGGATACGATTTTTTTCCTTCCACCCAATCATTCGTAAGAATATAATTGAGAGCAACATCCTGCAAGTTTGATTTGGCAACGAATCCGATCTTGTCTAAAACTTGATCAAAATGATCCATATCTTTAGTTCCGCGTAGTTTTTGTTCAAAATATTCTTCGCCGCTTGAGGTTTTAATGTCATGATCTACAATGTCATAAATGCAATAGGATTTTGTAATCGCGACAAACAGCTGATACTCTGGCATGGAGCAACAATCTTTAACGACTGTTGGATAATGTCGGTACATGATTTTATTGATAAGAAAGGCTCCTCGTGGATAACTGCTCAAGCTCTTGATAAAACTTCCTGAATTGAAAAGACTCTTCCATAGAAACATTACATGCTCGACCGTCACTCTGCTCTTTACTAATTGTAAGAAAAGTTGATCGATTTGCTGGTAATAGGCAAAGACAACCATGGAAGTCGCCCATGAGAAGAGGTAAGAAAAGTATCCAAAGTTCTTCTTCAACGTTTCTATTGCGTTGCTAACGTCCTTTTCTGGTCGACCTACAAAACGATCGAGAAATATCTTGAATACAGCAAGAAGTATCTGATTTATATTACCTTGATCGGCTTCTGTCAAAAGGCATAAACTTTTGAGGTATTCAGCATTAAAGTCTTGTTCAGGACCGATTTTCTTCAAAGAATCATTCAAAGTAGTCTTCACGGAAGTCTCACAGTAAATGGCAACTTCTGCAAACTGAGCTACAAGAGGACACTCGTGTTTGTGAGTGGGCCAGCTGTCTACCTGGCATTTCTTGGAGCAGTACCTGACCAACTTGCATTTTACACAGCGAGAGGTTGCTTTCTTTCCACATGTGGCACAACTCGAGTTTATTTCTTGTCCTTCAAAGAGAGACATGTGATGGTTTATTTGTGGTAAAATTATTTTTAATTCCAACAATTTTATAATGAATTATCACTAATTCTGTAACAACTAGCGGTGGAAACCTTTACCAGTCTAGGGTTAGTAACGTATTGTCCAAAAGCAATTGAACTTTTCCCAAAATAAAAACTATTACAAAAATATTGCTTTTATTCATCGTCTTCCAAACCATTGGGATTGTAGTAACTGCAGTCCTCCACTTTCACCTCCTCTTTGACCTGTTGCATGGTGCCTTCGACTTTTTTCCTCCATTCTTCCAAATCCTTGATTCTTTCTTCAAGGCTTGTGACGTCTGGACTTGTTATGGTTGGTGCTTGTCCGACTAGTGTTGTTGACGACGACTCTGGAGCAATGTCCATTCTCTTGAGAGGCATTTTTTGCTCAAGGATATTCTTATCGACAAGATTCGTTCTTTGGTCGTCTTGCGCGGTTGTCTCAGTAATCTTTTGGAGTGGCTCCGCTTTATCCAATGAATTTCTGACTACATCCTCCAAACTCGTTCTTGCTTTCCTTCGTGTGATGGTTGGTTTTTTCTGCTTACAAATATTAGTTGTGTGCACAAAAAGTGTAAAACGAACAGTTGAAGATGATCCAACGGCTGGCGATGTTTTTGTTGATGGCGCCTGATAAAGTTGAGTAATAGTTTTAAAGTGAGGATCATGATACCTTTTCGGTCATCGAAGCGTTTTGTTCGTTCGACAATTTCGTTACTTGAGTAATGTTTTGGGATGGAACGGGTTGTGGATGTGTTTGGACTTGAACGACGGGTTGTGGATGGACTTGAATGGCATCAGATGGATTGTTGGATGTGGTGTTTTGGACCTGAACTGTGGGTTGAGAATGTGGAGCAAGGCTCATGAGTGGTGGAGCAAGATTTGTTTGGATAACAGGAGCCCAGGATGTCATAGGACAGTTCATGTTTTGTATGGGGACTACGTTACTTTGCTACGAAAATGTTAAATGACGTTTTTCTCATTCCTAATCTTACCTGTGCTTGTTGAATGTTTGTATGATTCTATAAAAGTATTAGTTGATTGTGTTGTAGTATTTTACTTACAGTCGGTTGTGACAGCATGTGAGTGGACAGCATGTGAGAGGATTGATTCTAAATGTGTTTAATAAGAATGTCTAAATTGTATATCACTACTTGATTGTTTGCATGTGCAATCTGCTGCTGGTACGGGTGATAGTGAAATTGAGTTGCACTCAATCCCACCGCAGGTGCACTTGATTTCTTTGCTCTTGATCTTGTTGGATGGGAGCTGTTTTCAAAGGTGCATTGTACAATATTTTGAAGGTTTTGCTTTGGTGTTCTGCTCATGTTTTGTTTTAAAAAAAATGTCTAGTTTATTCTTGAAGTCAACCAATCAAATTACAATATATATGATCACCTAAAACAATGACGTGAACCTTGTCGCAATCATTTAAGAACCATTTATCGAGATTTTCTTCATCTTGAGGCTGTTCCTTTACTGCCAACTTGCAAAATGGAATGTCAGATTGTTGGAGATTATATTTAATGCTTTCTTCATTCACAAGAATCCGCTGGTCATGTGTTATCGAACAAACTGTATTTAGTCTTGTTCAGCATCTTGATCTAGTTGCTCCTCAACAACAAAATTTGGTAGCCTGTGTAGATTTTTATAAAAGCCATTTTATTAGGATCAAGAGGATTGTCTTGACATTTCTTCTAAAAGTGGTTGCTGATGGGAATCTCACATTTCGTATATACCGGCATGTTCGATAATTTTGTTTGCTGTGTTGCGGAGAACCTCAATTTGTTTA
The DNA here is from genome assembly GCA_026419775.2 of Acrasis kona. NCBI lineage: Eukaryota > Heterolobosea > Eutetramitea > Acrasida > Acrasidae > Acrasis > Acrasis kona. The sequence goes on along the minus strand of JAOPGA020001125.1, from coordinate 11,522 downwards.
TTTGTAAATTTGGTTACAAACATCTTTTGAATGGTGCTCTCAACAATGCTGTCCCAATTATTATCCATCTCAATTTGGAAGAATCACTGCATTACCAGGTTGCTTACTCCGATTCAGACGTTCAACATGCGCGGGATTAATGTCCTTGAGGTCTTTTTTATATTCACCGAACGGAACGGAACAATAAACGCGTGTTCCTTTCCTCAAACACTCTTCCTAAATGTTCAGTGTTCGCTCACTCTTCTGCGGCGCAACACGTACATACGAAAACTGATAATAACCTAATTACTAATCAAATGAACTACTTGTTGGCGAATGACTTCAAGGGTGAAGAAGTTTGCCCATTGACGATCCAAACATAGATTCCAGTTGACTCCCTGATCATTCACCAAATCAATTTTATCAAACTGATAACCAAACAACCATGAGCGAACAAAAGATGATGAAGGCGTCTGTTATGACAACACTAGGTCACTTTGATATGAAAGAGGTACCAATTCCGAAACCAGGAGCCCATGACGTGCTTGTCAAGATGAAGCATGTTGGAATTTGTGGATCTGATGTACATTACTACCAGCACGGTAAGATTGGTGACTTTGTAGTCACAGGCCCAATCATTCTTGGGCACGAATGTGCCGGAGAGATCGTCGAGCTTGGAAGCGGAGTAGGAGAGAAGTGGGGATTGAATGTAGGAGACCAAGTCTGCCTAGAGCCTGGATATGGATGCGGTAGATGTGAATTATGCAGAACAGGTAAATACAACCTATGCGAAGACATGATCTTCATGGCCACTCCACCATACGATGGAGCACTACAAGAGTACGTATGCTACCCTTTGGAATGTGTTTTCAAGCTACCAAAAAACATGAGCACAAGAGATGGAGCTTTAATGGAACCATTATCCGTTGGAATGCACGCATGCCAGGTCGCAGAGGCCAGTATTGGAAAGTCGGCCGTCATTCTAGGCGCAGGTCCCATTGGGTTGGTCACATTACTCTGTCTAAAGGCAAGAGGGGTCAGTCACATTTATGTAACTGATCTCGTCCAACAAAGATTAGACACTTCTCTTCGCTTGGGTGCTACAGCCGTCATTAATGCTAAAGAAAACGTAATGGAAGAGATTAATAAACTTACGAATGGTAAAGGTGCAGATATGGTCTTTGAAACAGCAGGCAGCACAATCACAACACAATTGACTCCTGATTTGGTGAAGAAGGGCGGAATCATTCTATTGGTCGGAATGCCTCCAGACGGAAGATGTAACTTTAACATGAGCAGACTAATTGGAAAGGAAGCACAAATCAGAACTGTGTTTAGATACAGACATTGTTACCCACTTGCACTCAACGCCATAGAGGCAGGCCTCATTAAACTGGACGAACTAAGATCACTCATCACCCACTCATTCAAGTTTGAAACAGAATGTACTGAAGCCTTCGTTACCTCAAGAGATGATAAGGTCAATGTAATAAAAGCAATGATTGAGATGTAATAATAAAATATTTACTTTTGTTGTGCTTGTAGTCTCTTCTCAGCTTCCTTCTTGATCAACGCAATCTCTCTTGGGAATTGTAAACTAACCTCTTTAAAATCTTTTCTATCCAAAACATACAAATCACAACCAGTCGGACCAGATCGTACAGTAGCAGTTCTTCTTTGTTCAAATACCAGAGCAATCTCACCAAAGAATTTACCCTCAGACAATGTTGCATAAATGATTGGAGTGGCATCTTCAGAAATAATCTCAACACTACCTACAGTCACAAAGAACATTTCCAGACCAACATCTCCCTTCTTTACAATAATTTCGGCTACTTTATAGGAACGCGTTTGCAGCTTGGTCATCAAGGCAGTAACAAACTTTTTACTAATACCCGGCGCATTAAACAAGTCCACTGACTTTGTTGCATTCAATCTCTTCAAAGCCTCCGACCTAATAATGTTGGCCTCATTCGGGAACACCCTGCTCACCTCCACGTAATCTTTCTGGTTGATCACATATAGATCGCAGTAACTTCCGGCCCTAACGGAAGCACTTCTTCTCTTTTCGAAAATCAATGCAATTTCTCCAAAAAATTTGCCCTCTCCTAGCGTAGCAAAGATCTTTGGATTTACATCCTCGGAAACAACTTCTACAAAGCCGCTCAGTACAAAAAACATTTCTCTACCAATGTCACTTTTCCTTACAATGTAGTCTCCAAACTTGTAAGTCCTAGGTTGTAGTTTTGCTACAAGCGCTTGGATAAACCTCCTGCTCATTCCTTTTGTATTAAACAATGGAACTGACCTCACTAGTTCCGTATTTAGTAAATTAATGTACATTTGATAGTTAATCTTTCCAGTGTTATCTGGGTCCACAGAAGTCATTATTTCCATGACTTGGTTGAAATCTGGACACACTTCGGACATTAGCTCCTCTAGACGATTGTACGTCATCCATCCAGTTGGCAACTCTGATGTTTCAAAGTACCTGAATGCTTTACTTAGTTGTGCTGGGGCGTATAATGTATCAACTTGCTTTGTGCATACTTGCACAAATTGTAGAAAAGTCATTTCCTCTGTGCTGTCTCCGCAGTACTCTTTCATCATTGCATTCATTTGTTCATCTGTCGGATGCATTTTTAGAACTCCTAGTAGTGTTTTTAATTCTTCCTGCGAAATGCTTCCTCCTTTGTCTGTGTCTGCCAGATCGAAAATTTCCTGAAATTCTTTCAGAGCGGTTAAAATAAGAAAAGTCGCAATCAAATACCTTTCAGGTCATCTTCTGATATGTCGTTAATGGCCCTAGACATGACTCGTCAGCTACTAACAGCAACAGCCCGCAAGTGACTTGTAATTTATTTTAACTTTACAAGACGCACCAAAGGACCGCGACATGGAAGGTCAATAATGAACCATTGCCGCCGCGAGAGGTTTCGGTGTGATGTCGCACTAAAAACGACAAAAAATTGAAATGTGATGGAAACTTCAAGTTACAGAATTTACAGAATCACAAAAAATACATGTAATTTTTCATTAAAGAGCAAAATGAATAAAAGTGACTTTTAAATTTTCGACATTTTAATTAAATACAGTTTACAAACCTCCCTTCAATTGAAGGATCAGCTGAATGGTCATGCCACCTGTTAATTTGTGCTCTGCAACAGTCTTATCATCGGCCAAAATCTTTCCACTGTAAACTAGACGTTGTTGTGCGGGGTCCAAGGCTACCTTCTCTTGAATAATTCTATTGTTTTTAATAAATGAGTAACAGATCGTCTTACTTTTTGATGTCACTGATTTTATCGGTCTCGTTGACATCTATAGCATAAGTACCTCCAGAGATGGTCTTCACGTTGAGTTTCATGTCAAATTATTTTCTTGTGTTGGATTGGTCATCTGGAATTTCAATTTCCGTGATTACAACCAAGTTCATACAAAAGTTCTATGTATATCCATTGAATGTTCAAGTTCTAAGTAACATTTCTCTTTACATGTTGTTCACTGTACAGTTCTAATATCTTTTCTAATTTAAAGAGCGAAAATAGTAGATTTGCATGACGGTCGGTCAACTCATTCTCTGCATCACGTGATGGTTTGTCAAAACAAACAACAAATGTGCCACCTCTACACCACGTTCATTGGCAACCTCTACAAATTGACTTCCATTTATACAACCAACCAGGGTTGTCACTTGTCATAACAACCAAACGACACAAAACGATAAAAGATGTCTAATCGGAAGCACACGAGCAGAATATCAATTACAGGAGTAGGCATGGCATACACATCGATGTTCAACGATACTTCTTTTTCAGACATACAAATCAAGTTCAAAGCATCCAGCAACGTACTGTACGTACATCGAAACATACTCGCTTTTCACAGTGAAGTATTAAAAGCAATGTTCCTCAGTCCCATGCAAGAATCACTCTCTAATGTTGTCAACATAGAAGATGACGATGAAGAATTGTTCATCATTATGATAAAATCGTTTTATACAGGAATGATTGAAATAAATGAACAAAAAATGGCGTCTTTAGCCGAACTCGCAGATAAATATAGATGCAAAAATTTAGAAAATAAATGTTTTGAGTATCTTGCCGAGAGCATGAACGAATCTAATTGTCTTTCTTGTTTGTTCCTGAATGTCGAGGACAACCAAAGATTCAACGACTTGAGAGAGGCTGCCTATCGCTTCATCGGTCTACAATTTAATACATTGTCGCACAGTAGTACTTTCCTTTTGCTTGACTTTGATAAAGTTTCTTTCATTCTATCCAGAGAGGATCTTCTGGTAGATTCTGAGGATCGTATTCTTGAATTTGTTATCACTTGGGTGGAAGTAGATTTACAAGATCGTCTTCAATTTGTGAACACAATGTTTCAGGAGTGCGTCAGACTTCATTATGTTAGCACAAAGTGTTTGTATTTCCTGTTTGAAAAAAAGTATATTAAAGAAAATATTGACCTTCTGCGTATTGTCACCGAGGCTTCTCTTGTAAAACACAGTATACAAGACAATGTGTTTGAAACGCCAACAATAAAGTATCAAAAACCAAGGGAATGTGCCACTCATGTGTTTGAATCTATTTTATTGAATGCAGAACAACAATTACAATTGTCCAGATGGTACGCAGAAGACAATACGGGCAGACGCAAATGGATATTGTGTTATAGAGCCAGTAGGGACGGCTACGAGGCGAGAAATTTCCATACTTTTTGTGATAAGAGGGGTGAAACAATTACAGTTATTAAAAGTCGTGTCGAAGGTAGCAATGATGAAAATGGTTATTTATTTGGTGGTTACACAAGTAAGTCGTGGGACTCTCCAAACAATGAAGAGTATATTTATGATGATAAGGCTTGGTTGTATTCTTTAACAAATCCAACAAATCATCGACCAATTAAACTCAGGGTTCATGCTAATAAATTTGCCATTTGCAATCATGTTAATTTTGGTCCAAGGTATGGTGATGGTAGCAACTCGTTTGATGGTAGAGACGTGTGCATTCAAAACAACTGTGGTGCACGTAATGATAATTATTCTAATCCCGGAAAGAGTTACACTTTGCCAAGTGGATATCATTTTAATAGTACCGCCGCCAAAAGATTCTTTACTGGGCAGGAAAAGTTTGTGGTGAATGACATGGAGGTATTCTATAGTCAGAGATTAAGTTGAATAAATTGTGATTGTTTCAAAAAATCTTTGTAAAACATGGTTGACTCTAAATAGTCTACCTCCATTAGTTCAAACAATATAACCCCACTGGAAGACTTTAAATCTGTACGATTTTCGTTTGAGACAATGGACACTTAATTAGCCAAATCAAGCTCCCGCCAATTCTGATTTGGCAGTCAATGAGTCGAATGACTCATGTTTTGGCATCCCAATAAGGAACAAACAAAAACATGACTACACAAGACTTTTTATTGAATCTGTGTATTCACAATGCTTGAAGGAATCAAAGCACGCCCTACACATACATTTTCCACACTTATCACAACCAAAACAGCTTCTTGCTCGTACAATTATTTCAACTGGAACTCCTTGTTTCTTTTGCAACCAGTAGCATACTACACAGTTTCCCCTTCCTCCTCTTTTCTCTTTCTTGTTGGCCCTGCTGGATTTGATGTTGATTATTGTGCTGGGGTTGGTGCATGGTGTTCACCATTGAATATAACGGGATGTTTATATTGTATATACGTGTTGGCCAATGCTTGCTGTGAATTTGCGTCACTCTCAAAGTGATCTTGTTTGCAGAGCTGATAACAGGATTATTTAAAGATCGGGAGGATTAAAAATAAAAGGAAGGGGTTACAATGCCCTTGTCTCAAAATCTAGGGAGGGCGAAAGTGAAACAGAAATAGTCTACCTCCCATTAGAATCGAAAATACAATTTAAATATATTAAATAATTTATAACAACATTTAGGTTAAATGGATAGAGTACCCTTGATTGCTCTTGCGATAGGATACCCGAAACAGTTGAGATAAAAGCTAACGTAATTAACCGCTACAAGTTTGATAGCTGTCCGTTACGCCGACATCGACCATAGAATGTTACTAATTGACTGCTAATTCTACGTGATTAACAAATTACATCACACTTGTGATTAACAGAACAGATCGATCGCCGGCAGTAATTACCATGTGATCAACAGAACAGATCGCCGTATAAACAGATCACATCACACTCGTGATTAACAGAACAGATCGCCAGTGTTGCAAATACATCATTAGCTAGGGTGTTGTTTCAATCATCTTTGTTCATTCCATACGCCCATCTTATTAGGTATTAAAAGTCGCATCGAGCAGGGTTCGAACCTGCGCGTGTTTCCACAACAGATTTCAAGTCTGTCGCCTTATGCAGGAAAAAATCAAACCACTCGGCCATCGATGCTGCACAAAATGTATTTTTTGATTATATAATGAGTAATTTTTACTCAAAATAGGCTGTTAAACATTTACCACCACTACCACAAGCAAGTAATCATGGCGTTTGGACACGATCACAATCTTGTGCTTGACGGATTCTGGAAACAGAATGCGGTGATCAATCATATTGAGCTTCTACCAACCAATTCGAAGCCCTCGTTCGACGACCAGAACATGATTGTCAGAAGCTCGTTATTCGACAGCCACATAATGCACCCAATGGCCCATCTGTAGACGTCCAGCAACTCAAAGGTCCTCTCTTGAAATCCCTAGTCACGGTCGTCGTCGTATTGTAAATATGTATATATAATAAAAACTCGTAATTTCTTTTAAAAAACACAACAACAACAACAACACAAACAACAAGATGATCTCGAACACCAACAAAAACTGGTAACATTGCTTAGAGAAAAGACAAGGGCAAATACCAAGATAAACTAGAAGAAAACCGGTCAAGAAGGAGGAATTCGAGATCATTACGAACTTGTGGTTGTACGCCAGGATCCAGGCGCTTTGGCCATTGTCGACGAAGAAGACGACCAAGATGACGAAGATGACGAGATTGTAACAGGAACCATTCTACCTCTTATTTGTATACTTATAAAGAATAAATTTACTCTTTATATTCTTTTGGTTGATTTATCGCAAAGCAGGTGCCATTGTATACTCTTTAAACAGTTTGCTCTTTGGTATCAAAGTGTTTCACGTTGAGGATAATTTGGTGATTTGGTGGCGCTGATTTATCAAGTTCTGATAAAAGGTATGAGGGTGTCCATCCTTTTAGCTAGAACCAAGCCTTTTTCATCGATGGAACACTAGTTTGTCAAAAGCGTAATCTTTAAATGTTGGTAGTTTGGATTGATGGTATTTATCCATCAATACGCGAAGCCTGCGACCTCTAGAGCTGGTTTGATGTTCAATGTCCACATTGAAATCGCCCGCCAAAATAATGTCAATGTGTTTAACCCTTAATCCATTCTTCAATTTCTGATTCGACTTCGATGGATACTGTCCATGTTTCTTTTTTAAAGGTTGTCCATGGCCAAAGCAAATGTATCCTCCTCTAGACAATGAATGTTGGAAACAATGTTGTTTGAGCTCAGAGTCGAGGTGATGTGATTCTTGGATACAGGCAGTCATTGTTGAAACGAGAGAGGAAATGTACGAGGTTGAGCGGTTGTAGAAATGGCTTTTCCATTGAAGTTCCAATAACAGACGGTGATTGTGTTCCTGTTCATTTGGAGAGGGTGTTTGTATTGAACCGAGCAGTATATCGAAATACTTTGACAATTTGTCCATGGCTTGGTTGTTATCCGTGTTTGATGTTTGGATTGACCTGATGCCCGACTCAACCGAGGGCTTTTCTTGTTGGAGCTGACTGTATTGGGTGTAAATTCTGTCGAGAAGGAATTTTACTGACATGTTGTTAGTAGGTGGTGATGGGGTTCTGCTGGTGTCTTCTCTTGGCGCCTTTTCGGGTTAAATGATTGTCCAAGTGTTTGAGCTCAGATTCGAGGTGGTGTGATTCTTGAATACATGTCATTGTTGAAAACTTCTTGGGTATTAATGCAATAGATGGTCTTGTAAGGTTTGTAATCAAGAGCAGCAAGTTGAGCATACTGTCAATTTTTGGTATGAACAACGTCAGCTCACACTTCGAGAGTGGCAAAAACAACATTATCAATTCTGGGAATAAAATAAAACAAGTCTATAACGTCATTCATAATGAAGAACGTAAGAGAGAAAACAAAGGAACCTTGGTTGATTTGGAACACGTCCAAATGAAACTCGACAAATACTATAAAAGTAGGAGAAATGTTGACCGAATTCTCTTGTCAGATAGAAGAGATATTTCCGAATGCTTCGTCAACCTAACCATTGTTGAAGCGCAACATGCAAAACAATTCGATGAAAAGTTGGAGTTTAGTCGAGGGAAGTTCGACAAGTTCAAGGACCTATTTATGTACGCAAAGTCCTTTCCAATTCAAGAATTATTCAACGAAGGGTCTTCGTCGCGTAAACGAATACTCATCACAGGTCAAGCAGGTGTCGGAAAATCGGTTTTAAGCCAATATATTGCGTGTCAGTGGTCAGGTGAGGAAAAGTTATTTCGGAGTAAATTTGACGCAGTGTTCTGGATAAAATTAAGGGACCTCCTCTTCAAGAACTCTTTTCAAATTCAAGCGCAAGATGATAAAAAAGTTATTTTTTGTGATATTGTCGAAGAGCATTGTTTTTCTTCGATGGATAAATTATTATCTGATGATTTATGGGATTGGTTGATGAAAAATCAGGACCGAATACTATTTGTTCTTGACGGATATGATGAAGTCACAAACTCTCTATGCAAACCTGCTCTCGAAACCTTGTTCTCTGTTTTGTTCTGTCGGACAGATTTTAATCCTTACGTTATAATGACATCGAGACCAATGCCAGTAATAAAAATCAGTAGGGATACCATCATTGACTTTAACCATCACCTGAGATGTATAGGTTTTGTAGATGAGAATATCCCAAAATTTGTTGAGAAGTACTTTATACAAGCAAAACGTGGACAAAGTGAAACAGAGTTTGTCACACTCTTACAAAGTAATCGTAATATATGGGCAATATCTCATGCACCAGTCAGTCTGGAGCTTTTATGTTACTCTTGGTTGAAGAAGAAAGTACAGGGGCAGAGCACAATATCATCATTGTACACTGATGTTGTGAAGAACATTTTCAGCACTTTATTTGAAAAAAAAAAAGGAAGTGAACATGAAAAAGAAAAAGCAGCTAAAAAAGAAAAAGCTCTGAAGATATACAAGACAGTTATGAGCAAGTTAGCGTATGAAGCCATGAAGAGTCAGATTATTCACATGAGTCCTGATTTTGTTAAAAGGCATACAAAAGCAATATTAAATAAAAACAGCACTGCTGTAGTGTCATATGAGAATGTCTTAGAGTATTTGTCATCTACACATCTGATTAGATCCTTAGACAATGGATCAAAAGATATAAAGGAGCATGACTACTTTTTTGTGCATCAAAGCTTTCAAGAATACTTCGCTGCTTATCACATAGCAAAACTGTGTTTTGAGAATAAAGAGGTACCTACTGATGTTGTTGATTATTTAAAAGTAAACCGTGATAAACGCTACTTTCTTCTGACATGGCGTTTCACTTCTGGAATTCTATATGGTAAACAAAAGGAATGTCAAGTTACTAAAAATTCTGAAATTCTAAAGTCGTTTCTTCATCACTTGTTTGGAGATTGTTCTGATATTAAATACATGATGGTTCTATTGACCCACTGTCTAGACGAGTGTCCGTTCAATCAACTTAAATACAAAGCTTTATCTCTTGACAAATATCTCAAACAGCAGCAGAAATTTCTGTATGATTTTATTCGTGGTAACGTTAAACTTGATCATGTAAGTATATATGTAGATAACGAGCTATATGACATTTTGCAATGTCCAAGTACACATGAATACAGTCTGAAATTAATCGACAATAACGTATTTGTAAAAAATAACATAGAGAAAGTGGCGTGTATGATGTCAGTTTTATGTTATTATACAAAGATTAATTTGAAAAATGTGGTTGAAGTATTCAAGCATCAAGGAATATATGGATATCAACAAAAAATAGCACGTCAAATTGCCACAAGTTTGAACATTACGGCAGAAGAAAAGCAGCGAATGATGCAATTAATCACAGATGAGAGCATTGACTTTCATGTTCAATTAGTATTAACATATGGTATTACCAGAAGAGAAGATATTACAGCAGAAGAAAAGAAACAAATGATAGATATGATCAACGATGAAAGCATTCACTCAGATGTTCAATCAGCATTAGCAGGTGGTATTGCCAGAAGAGAAGACATTACAGCAGATGAAAAGAAACAAATGATAGATATGATTGAGAATGAAAGCATTCACTTAGATGTTCAATCATCATTAGCATATGGTATTACCAGAAGAGAAGACATTACAGCAGATGAAAAGAAACAAATGATAGATATGATCAACGATGACAGCATTCACTTAGATGTTCAATCATCATTAGCAGATGGTATTGCCAGAAGAGAAGACATTACAGCAGATGAAAAGAAACAAATGATAGATATGATTGAGAATGAAAGCATTCACTTAGATGTTCGATCAGCATTAGCAGGTGGTATTACCAGAAGAGAAGACATTACAGCAGATGAAAAGAAACAAATGATAGATATGATCAACGATGACAGCATTCACTTAGATGTTCAATTAGCATTAGCGCGTGGTATTATCGATAGGAAAGACATTACAGCAGATGAAAAGATTCAAATGATAGATATGATCAACGATGAAAGCATCCACTCAGATATTCAATTAGCATTAGCGCGTGGTATCATCGATAGGAAAGACATTACAGCAGAAGAAAAGATTCAAATGATAGATATGATCAAGGATCAAAGCATCCACTCAGATCTTCAATCAGCATTAGCAGGTGGTATTGCCAGAAGAGAACACACAACAGCAGAAGACAAGAAACATATGACAGATATGATCAAGGATGAGAGCATTCACTTTCGTTTTCGATCAGCATTAGCAGATGGTATTACCAGAAGAGAAGACATCACAGCAGATGAAAAGAAACAAATGATAGATATGATTGAGAATGAAAGCATTCACTTAGATGTTCGATCAGCATTAGCAGATGGTATTACCAGAAGAGAAGATATTACAGCAGATGAAAAGAAACAAATGATAGATATGATTGAGAATGAAAGCATCTTCTCATATGTTCGATTAGCATTAGCAGATGGTATTATCGAGAGGAGAGACATTACAGCAGAAGAAAAGAACAAATGATAGATATGATCAACGATGAAAGCATCCACTCAGATGTTCGATCAGCATTAGCATATGGTATTACCAGAAGAGAAGATATTACAGCAGATGAAAAGAAACAAATGATAGATATGATTGAGAATGAAAGCATCCACTCAGATGTTCAATCAGCATTAGCAGGTGGTATTTCTGTGAGAAAAGACGTTACAGCAGAAGAAAAGAAACAAATGATAGATATGATCAACGATGAAAGCATCCACTCAGATGTTCAATCAGCATTAGCAG